>JAVJIX010000086.1:362500-667500 GCA_036785185.1 Paratrypauchen microcephalus
TTCAAAAACAATTTAAAAGTGCACTATGTAACGTTTCTGGTGAGGGATCTGCTATACGAGCTTGTCTCCATGGTGATGTGACTGCTTTAACTGGAATGTTCCTCAGTTTGGCACTGCTACGAGTCGTTTATTTTATAGTCGATTATTTTATAGATCAGGATTAGTCATAGATGTTTTCAGTGTTCCTCAAGAGTCCAGGATGTTGGAGCTCAGATGTTTCACTTGTGTTTGGATCGCAGTCAGAAGTTACAAAACAAGCCGCTCGTCTCTGAACTTTTTTCAAGTTTACTCTTGTCCTTTGATGTCTTTATAATTGGATAATCGTCTTGAGAACCAGAGCAAGAAATTATAACATAAACATCTTGGCAATCACTTAAAATGTTTTTGCAATTAAGATTAAATCAACATTTCAAATCGCTATCTGTAAAAATAATATTTGACTTGAACATGTTTACCTCAGATCTGGGGACACAGCGAGGTCATGTTTATAAAATTTGAAAATAAAATAAATAAATACAAATCTACATATCCTGCCAATTTTAAAGGACCGATATTACACTATTTTTTATGTTATGTTGTTTTCGTATCAAAAAGACAACTCAATTTGTGTTTTGTCTCATTCACACATGTTTAACACATAAACCATTCTCTCAAACAGAAAACACTCCACCTTGTGATGTCATGTAATACCAGAAGTGCTCCTCTGTGTTTTTAAACTCCGTACACCTTCACTTAAATCATTTGGATGACTTCAGCCCTGGAATTGCCAATCTCTACTGAACTACTGGGAAAAAGTAGCTGTTATTGCTAAATCTCATTTATATTGATAAGATGAACTGAAAATCAATTGATAACTGTGCTCTTAGCTAATGTATTCAAGATATTTAATGATATAATAATAATAATAATATATATATTGATATATGTTAAAACTCTAGACATATTAAAATGAATATATTGGAATGTGCAGACAGGCTTTCAGATAGAACTGTTGCTTGTAGACACACTGTACCTTCTGATAAACTACTGTTTTTTGCCTTATTTTACATAAATTTCCTATTTTGACCCAATACTATATCTTGGAAACTATAGCCAATCAGCACTTCTGACTTACTTTTTCTTTATTAATGACCTAAACCAAGAAAAAATTCACTACTTTTGTTCCGGAAGCATTTTGCTTGTAGATCCGTGTAAAAGATCACTGCAAAATGATCAGTTTTTCTGATTTTACTACTTATAGGTATGTGTTTGGGCAAAAGGAACATTTTTGTTTGAGTGTATAAACTACTGACAACATTTCCCCCAAATTCCAAATAAAATATTATCGTTTAGAGCATTTATTTGCAGAAAATGACAAATGGTCAAAATAACAAAAAAGATACATGTTTTCAGACCTCAAACAATGCAAAGAAACAAGATCAATTTCATTTTAAAACAACATAATACTAATGTTTACACTTAAGAAGAGTTCAGAAATCAATATTTGGTGCAATAACCCTTATTTTTAATCACAGCTTTCATGCGTCTTGGCATGCTCTCCACAAGTCTTTCACATTGTTCTTGGGTGACTTTATTCCACTCCTGGTGCAAGAACTGAAGTAAGAAAGAAGAAAGAAAGAAAGAAGTGACTTTATTGATCTCACACAGGAGAAATTGTCCTCTGCATTTAACCCTTCCTGTTATGAGGAGCAGTGGGCAGCACATTACTGCGCCCGGGGACCATCTCCATGATCTTCTTGCACTGGTTTGGTCAGGACCTAAGGAGGATTTTACCTATGGAGCATGTTTTGGGTTGGTGGGGGAAACCGGAGTGCCCGGAGGAAACCCACCCACAAGTAGCTCAGCTTTGTGTTTGTGTTGGAATTCAACAGACGCTGGAATGGAATGGCTGTAATACATGTAGAGATGCTGATTTCAGAAAAAAATGCAGTGGTCTCTTATTTTTTTCCAGAGCTGTATGACATCACAAGTTGCAATGGACTATTTTGAGCTTTGCAGATAGACTAATAATGCAGGATTTTTCAAACATGTGTGGATGAAACAAAACACAACTCCAGGTACAGTTGAAACCAGAAGTTTACATACGCTATATAAAAACACACATATGCTTTTTTTTTTCTCACTGTCAGAAATGAAATAAAAATAAACATTTCCAGTCTTAGGTCAATTAGAATTAACAAAATTATTTCTATTTGCTAAATGCCAGAATAATGAGAAGAGTATATTTTATACAGTTTTTATAACTTTTTTTTAAGTCAAAAGTTTACATACAGTTCATTAATATTTGGTACTATTGCCTTGAAAGTGTAGGACTTGGGCGAAACGTTTTGGATATCCTTCCACAAGCTTCACACAATAGTTTGTAGGAATTTTGGCCCATTCCTCCTGACAGAACTGGTGTAACTGAGCAAAGTTTGTAGGTGGCCTTGCTCGTACACGCCTTTTCAGCTTTGACCATACATTTTCAATAGGATTTAGATTCGGGCTCTGTGATGGCCACTCCAAAACATTGACTTTGTTATCCTTGAGCCACTTTGTAACAATTTTTGCAGTACGCTTTGGATCATTGTCTATTTGGAAGACCCATTTGCACCCGAGCTTCAACTTCCTGGCTGACGACTGAAGATGTTGTTTCAATATTTCCACGTAGTGTTCTTTCCTTGTGATTCTATCTGTTTTGTGAAGTGCACCAGTCCCTCCTGCAGCAAAACAACCCCACGATATGATTCTACCACCCCCATGTTTCACAGTTGGGATGGTGTTCTGAGGCCTGCAGGCTTCCCCTTTTGTCCTCCAAACATAACGATGGTCACTGTGGCTAAACAATTCAGTTTTAGTTTCATCAGGCCATAGGTCATGTCTCCAAAATTAAAGTCTTTATCCTTGTGTGCATTAGCAAACTTTAATCTGGCTTTTTTATGTTTCTTTTGTAGTAATGGCTTCTTCCTGGCAGAGGAGCCTTTCAGCCCATGTCTGTACAGTACTCGTTTCACTGTGTATAGTGACACACTCTCAGCCAGCATCTTCACAAGGTCTTTTGCTCTTGTTCTTGGGTTGTTCTGGACATTTCGGACCAAAATACGTTCTTTGGGACTCAGAACCCGTCTCCTTCCTGAGCAATATGATGGCTGGATGTTCCTGTGATTTTTAGACTTGCACTGCAATTTTCTCTGATCTTGCCAAGATTATAAAACTTATATCAGGTTATTCATCTTGTCTTCAGATTTATTATCTACTTACTAATTCAGAGACTGCTTAATTCTAGTCTAGAGGTAGTTTATTTTAAGATAACTGGTCCAGTAAAATGATCTTGCTGCATGGACAGAGAATTTCACTACTTTTAAGTAATTTTCTGATAGATTTAAGTGTCAATATCTTAAATTTTGGCCAACCTTTTTTGCAGTGTGCGTATAACTGTCTGAAGAGATGAACGGGGCACCTTCAGGCATTTGGAAATTGCACCCAAGGATGAACCAAGTCCACAATTCTCTTCCTTATATCTTGACTGATTTCTTTTGATTTTCCCATGATGTTTCACAAAGAAGCAGTGTGTTTCAAATGTGCCCTAAAATACATTCACAGGTGTGTCTTTAATTAACTCAAACGCTGTCAATAAACCATCAGAAGCTTCCAAATAAATTACATCATCATGTGGTCTTGCCCAGATTGTTTAAAGGCATAGTGATCTTAGGTCGTTTTCACACCTGCCTTGTTTGGTTCGTTTAAAACGAACCAGAGTTCATTTGCTCCTTTGATTCTGATTCTGGTGTGAATAAACACCAAAAATCTCGATCCGGAGCAAACAGGCGAACCGAGACCACCTAAAAAGCAGGGTCTCGGTACGGTTCCATTCGAACTCTGGTGCGGTTCGTTTGAGGTGAGAATGCAGACCGGACTTGATCCGACACAAGTTGGCTTTTTGTATTTAACAAGCTCCCGTCGTATGTCGAGCATTATGGGAAACCGAGGCTGACCAAACGAAACTTAGGAGGCTTACTTACGTTTTGCGTGAAGAGCAAGAGTCACAACTTGATGCGCAATCATATGCGCTGTCCTCCGTCTTGCCCTGTGTCTTTGTCGTTTGGAAATTGATTGTACAATAGTGTAAACCTCACGATGCTGCTCAAACATTTGTGCGAACTGTAAAAACTGTGCAAACCATATCACTATGACGACATTGAAAACAGCAGATAACACCATGATTCCCCTCCTTCCGTGTTTGGACACGGCGTTTTGCCACGGCTCATTTCAGGCTGAACGACCTCAGCACACGTGGTTTTGTTTATAGATGTTGGTTCACTTGGAAAAAAACTGCAGTGTGAAACGAACCGCACCAAAAATAAAATAAAATAAAATAAAATAAATTTGGTCCGGACCAAAGCAAGTGAACTATTGGACTTTCCTGGTGTGAAAACGACCTTAGTGTATGTAAACTTCTGATTTTGAAAAAAGGGATAAAAAATTGTCTAAAATATTCATGGTTTCCTTATTCTGACATTTAGCAAATAGAAATAATTGTGTTAATTCTAACTGACATAAGAATGGAAATGTTTATTTTTATATCTTAGACTTAGACTTAGACAAACTTTATTGATCCACAAGGGAAAATGTTTTTGGTACAGTAGCTCACTCATCAAATATAATAATAACAGAGGGTAAAAAGCCCTCACCTATGGTCATGAGCTCTGGGTAATGACCGAAAGGACAAGATCGTGGATATAAGTGGCCGAAATGAGTTTCCTCTGCAGAGTGGCTGGGCACTCCCTTAGAGATAGGGTGAGGAGCTCAGTCACATGGGAGGAGCTCGGAGTAGAGCCGCTGCTCCTCCACGTCGAGAGTAGCCAGCTGAGGTGGCTCGGGCATCTGTCCGGATGCCTCCTGGTCGCCTCCCTCGGGAGGTGTTCTGGGCATGTCCCACCGGGAGGAGGCCCCAGGTCTTCCCAGGACGCGCTGGAGGGACTATGTCTCCCGGCTGGCCTGGGAACACCTTGGGGTCGCCCCGGAGGAGCTGGAGGAAGTGTCCGGGGTGAAGGAAGTCTGGGAGTCCCTGCTTAGACTGTTTTCCCCATGACCCGGCCCCGGAATAGCAACCAAAGAGCAATAGACCAGTGTCAGATGAGACATAATTATAAAAATAAAAATGATAATGATGTATATGTATAAATCAGATTTAAATAGAAAAGTAGTAATAAAGTATAAAATACAATATCAAAAAAGATGTACAATCCCAGCTATATACAGTTGTAGGGAGTATTATATTATCTATTGCACAAGGGTGAGTTGTTGTACAGTTGTTGAGTTGAGTCTGACAGTGAGAACAAAAAATCATATGTGTGTTTATATATAGTGTAAACGTCTGGTTTCAACTGTATTTTTGATGATGTAATGGCATTATAACAGGACGTAAAGCTCACAAGAGTCAATTTCGCGTATTATAGGACCTTTAAGCAGTTTGCAAATTTGTCCATAGTTGCAATTCAACCCAAATTCTCCCCATTTTTTTTTTTTTTTTTTTTTTTACAAGCCAACCAACAAGCCCCCTTCATAAAGTATTTTTACAATAGCCTTTAGGTTACTCAAACCCATCACTGGTATGCACAGAACACATGTAGCTTTAGCTCACATCCTTCTAAAGCTCGTATAGGACTCCGCTGCTTCATGCCTGTGCTTGATTTTCATGTTTTTTTTCCTCCAAAGGATCAAACGAAGCCGGACGGTAGCGATTCATCAAATGTGGGAAGCTCCTCTCTTCTCCTGGGAGTGTTACAGCCTGTGGCATTGCAATCTCTATAAGCCAATGTAATTATCCGGGTGGGACAGTCGATCTGGAGCACAGGGACAGAAGGTTCTCATGGTTGAATGGCAGGTGGAGATTTGATGAATGAAACTCCGCCCCCTCGTGCTCCGACCTGCGAGCTTTGAGGCGTCACAATGTCCGTGTACAATTCAGGGTAATCGTGTGACCACTTCGGCGCATTTCAGAGAGATGTGGATTTGAAGATGTGAAAGGAAAAGTCCTGTCGTAGCCAAATGTACAGATGAGGATTTGTTACCTAGAACTATGAATATCCAACTGTACAAGGGCTGATAATATTTCAGATATTACTTCTGCTACTACTGTTACTACTGCAGTGTTAGTACCGCCACTACTACCTTTAATACTACAGCTGCTCACACTACTACTGCTGCTGATATTACTACTACTACTACTACTACTACTACTGCTTTAGCTACTACTACTTCTACTATTACTGTTACTATTGCTTTAGCTATTACTACTACTACTGCTACTACTGCTACAACAAGGTACTACTACTAGAACTACAACTACAACTAATACTACTACTGCTACAACAACACCAAGGTACTACTACTACTACTACAACTACTACTACTACAACTAATACTACTACTGCTACTACTACTAGTGCTGCTACTACTACTACTACAAAGTACTACTACTAGAACTAATACTACAACTAATAATACTACTGCTACTGCTACTACTATTACAAGGTACTACTACTACTACTAGTACTACTACAACTACTACTACTACTACTGCTACTACTACAACTAATACTACTACTGCTACTACTACTAGTGCTACTGCTACAACAAGGTACTGTACTACTACTACTGCTACTACTACTACTACTGCTGCTACTACTACTACAAAGTACTACTACTAGAACTAATACTACAACTAATAATACTACAGCTACTGCTACTACTATTACAAGGTACTACTACTACTAGAAGTACTACTACAACTAATACTACAACTGCTACTACTACTACAAGGTACTACTACTACTACTACAAGTTACTACTACAACTAATACTACTACTACTACTGCTACTACAAGGTACTACTACAATTACTACTACTACTACAAGGTACTACTACTACTACTACAAGGTACTACTACAACTAATACTACAACTAATACTACTACTGCTACTACTACTACTACTACTACTACTACTACTACTACTACTACTGCTACTACAAGGTACTACTACAACTACTACTACTACTGCCACTACTACTACTACTACTACTACTACTACTACTACTACTGCTACTACAAGGTACTACTACTACAACTAGAACTACTACTACAACTAATACTACTACTGCTACTGCTAGTACTACTCCAAAAACCCAAAGTATACTGCATATACGGACATAATTTTGACTTTACAGTTAAAAGTAAAAAATATCACATTTAATATAATATTAAATGTACTTTCTGTTCTCACATGAGGAAAGTAATGACATGATTTGAAATAAGGCAGGGAAAGACTGTTACCCAAACATGTATTAACATAACAAGAGGAAACACTGGATCAAGTTAAGACCAGTTACTTTCATTGTCCCATATATTTTTAGGTGTGTGTCTTGGATTCACCTGTTGTTTGTTGCTGTTTTTATGTTTTGATACGGGCCAGAGCGCGCCTTAGCCCAGAACTAAACCAGCGAATCCACTTTTTATAGAACAGAGCTGCACAGAGTTTAGTGCTGTGATAATTGGGTTTACAAGAGGAGCAGACAATGAGCCAAACCGCACAAAAGCAGAATCTGGCAGCTCAGGAACACGTCATAAAAAAGGAAGGAGAGGCCGTGACACTTACCAACATGTTTGAGAATATGGAGTCAACAAACGGTGAAAGTGAGGGAGGAAATGCTAACTCAGCTCGTTCCAGTGTCGTGGGTGAGCTGTTTAGGAGCTGCTCTACGCCATCATGTACACATCATTTGTTTTTACATAAATATTTAGTTATAGTTTGAGGCTTCGTGCTACATTGTCACAAGATTCATTTGCTGAATGTCTCTCTACGCTCTTCACCCCCTTTACTCTTTGCTTTATCCAGACACAAACTTTAATTACCCAAATAACACAACATTTCAAATCTTCTGGTTGTCTTCTATGGGGGAAAAACTACTGTATGTACCATTAACAAATGATTGTATTTACACTGAAAAAACAAACAAAAACAAAACAAACACATTTATATAGTTGTTATTCTCAGTACTACTACTGCTACTGCTACTACTACTACTAATACTTTAGCTGCTACTACTACTACTACAAGGTACTACTACGAGAACTACTACAACTAATACTACTTCTGCTACAACAACAACAAGGTACTAGTACTACTACTACTACTACAAGGTACTACTACTACTACTACTACTAGAACTACTACTACTACTACTACTACTAGAACTACTACTACTACTACTACTACTACTACTACTACTACTACTACTACTACTGCTACTAGAACTACTACTACTACAAGGTACTACTACTACTACAACTAATACTACTACTACTGCTACAACTAATACTACTACTGCTACTACTACTACTACTACAAGGTACTACTTCTACTACTACTAGAACTAATACTACTACAAGGTACTACTACTACCAGAACTAATACTACTACAACAACAACAACAACTACTACTACAACAACAACAACAACAACAACAACAAGGTACTACTACTACTACTACTACTACAAGGTACTACAACTACTAGAACTACTACTACTACTACTACTAGAACTATTACTACTACAAGGTACTACTACTGCTGCTACTACGAGGTACTACTACTACTACTACAACTAGAACTACTACTACTACTAGAACTACTACTACTACTACTACTACTACTACTACTACTAGTACTACTACTACTACTACTACTAGAACTACTACTACTACTACTACTACTACTACTACTACTACTACTACTACTACTACTACTACAAGGTACTACTACTACCAGAACCAGAAGGTACTACAACTACTAGAACTACTACTACTACTACTACTACTACTACTAGAACTAAAACTACTACAAGGTACTACTACTGCTGCTACTACGAGGTACTACTACTACTACTACAACTAGAACTACTACTACTACTAGAACTACTACTACTACTAGAACTACTACTACTACTACTATTACTACTACTACTACTACAAGGTACAACTACTACTACTACTACTACTAAAACTACTACTACAACTGATAAACACTGGTTTTCACATAGTAGACACAACTACGAGCAGTCAGCAGGTGTCCAGTATTTTGCTGTTTCCATGTAGGTCCTCTCTCTGACGCAGTGATTGTATTGTACTGTTTTGTATCTTTGTGTTTTTGGAGATGAGTGCGATCTCTCGACCGCACATGACCACCCCACGTGACTACTGTTTCTGTTACAGTTCAGTTTATCTTTTGGGCAAGAGTGATTTCTGAAACTGTAAGATCACGGTTATCACAATAATTGCAATATCTGAATGAGTCAGGATGCAAATGGCTTTTCTCAGTAAACAGACAGAGCAACTATTTATCTTAAGTGTCTCCTTGTTCCTGTCAAACTCCTCATCATATTAAGATTAGAATAATATTGTGAGTGTGTTGTTACCAGGTGAGAATCATAACAAAATATCACTGTAATAGATACACTATAATTATTAACACTGATGCTATATGAGTCATCCAAGCTCCTGCCAGGAACATTTTTACACAGAACATTTAGAAATCATTAAGAAAATAAAGACCATGTTATATTATTATTATTTTAACCGTTTAACCGGATAAGGTGAATGTTGTTTTTAAACATGCTGGATGAATAATGATCTATTATGTCAAACACAGAAAAGAAGCTGATTTTGCTTATTTTTTTCCCCCAAACGACTGTAAAAATTAAATGTAATGTAGCAACTGTTTTATTCTACCAGCTGTATTCATATTCATTTGTTTGGATTATTACTGTGTTACTATAGGCAAAAATAATGTTCCACAGTATGGCTTTAAGCTTCTATCATCTATCTCCATGGAGACAGGCAGTCGAAACCACCAGGAGAAGTTACAACTCAGGTCTTTAGAGAGACAAGAACGCCAACAGTACAAATGGATTAGAAAAATAGTGTCTGTAATGTAGACAGAAAAATGTAATGCCCTACTGTGGAACATTCTTAACAAAGCATTAACCTCTATTATTACTACTACTACTACTACTACTACTACTGCTGTTACAACAAGGTACTACTACTAGAACTACTACTACAATTAATACTACTACTGCTACAACAACAACAAGGTGTCATGGTTCATGGTTTTTTTTGGCTGTCATTTCATATTGTGTGTATTTTATTCCTTTGTGTCCTCAGTGTTTTATTTTGACATTTCTGGTCAGCTTGTTACTTTTAGTTTTACTTCCTGTCTGTTGATTGTTTTCCCCGCCCTGATGTGCTACACCTGTGTCTGTCTGTCTGCATTTATACCCCATGTTCTCCTCTGCCCTTTGTTGGTCCATCGTCAATGTCTCGTCATTAGTAGTCATGTCTTGCCTCTTTGGATTTTTGGATTTTGGTCAGTTCTTTGTTTATTATTAAAGTACTTAAACAGTAGTCCTGCATTTTGGGTCATCCCTCCTGTTTCCTCGTGACAGAATGGACCAACCAGATCAGACCCAAGCAGACTACTCTCCTTTTTTATTTTATTTTTTTTTGTTAATGTGTGGGAAGTGGATTGTCTCCTGCAGCTGCTCTGCAGCAGGCCCGGGACTATGCCTGCAATGAGTCTGCTACCTCCAGAAGATTCACAAGGAGGAGACATGGGGCTTGCAGATGGTAGCCCAGCCCTGCTTGTTAAGCCCTCCTTCCTCCACTTCAGCTCCCACCTTCTTCTCAAGAGTCACTGGTGCCCAATGCCATTACAGACTGCCCACCACCCCTGAATTCTATTTTGCTGGAGCTTTTTTTTGGAGATTCCTGACCTCGACTTGCCTGCTTCTGTTCCTGAGCCACCGCTGGACACATCTCTCCGTCCGGGGTGGTCGTTCTCCTGAGCCCCTGCAGCAGCTTCGCTGGACAAAGTTCTCCGTCCAGGGAGCTTATCTGCTTCTGTTCCTGAGCCACCGCTGGACACATCTCTCCGTCCAGGGTGGTCGTTCTCCTGAGCCCGTGCAGCAGCTTCGCTGGACAAAGTTCTCCGTCCAGGGAGCTTACCTGCTTCTGTTCCTGAGCCACCGCTGGACACATCTCTCCGTCTGGGGTGGTCGTTCTCCCGAGCCCCTGCAGCAGCTTCGCTGGACAAAGTTCTCCGTCCAGGGAGCTTACCTGCTTCTGTTCCTGAGCCACCGCTGGACACATCTCTCCGTCCAGGGTGGTCGTTCTCCTGAGCCCCTGCAGCAGCTTCGCTGGACAAAGTTCTCCGTCCAGGGAGCTTACCTGCTTCTGTTCCTGAGCCACCGCTGGACACATCTCCGTCTGGGGTGGTTCTCCCAAGCCCCTGCGGTAGCTTCGCTGGACATCGCTCTCCGTCCAGGGAGCTTGCCACCAGATCTCAGCCCTGCCCCTCATCCAAGTTAAGCTCCAGACATCCCACCTAACTTCACTGCCATCTCCATTGTGAACTGCCCTTGCCTTCATGACCCCAGACCATTCTGACTGTTTTCAGATCTCTTGTCCCTCCTCCAGGCCCCCTCCGCCCTCCCGAGTTCATTGTGGCTCTTGGGGACGTCTGGGAGCCGTCCCTTGAGAGGGGGGTACTGTCATGGTTCATGGTTTTTTTTGGCTGTCATTTCATATTGTGTGTATTTTATTCCTTTGTGTCCTCAGTGTTTTATTTTGACATTTCTGGTCAGCTTGTTACTTTTAGTTTTACTTCCTGTCTGTTGATTGTTTTCCCCGCCCTGATGTGCTACACCTATGTCTGTCTGCATTTATACCCCATGTTCTCCTCTGCCCTTTGTTGGTCCATCGTCAATGTCTCGTCATTAGTAGTCATGTCTTGCCTCTTTGGATTTTTGGATTTTGGTCAGTTCTTTGTTTATTATTAAAGTACTTAAACAGTAGTCCTGCATTTTGGGTCATCCCTCCTGTTTCCTCGTGACACAAGGTACTAGTACTACTAGAACTACTACCACAGCTAATACTACTACTGCTACTACTACTACTGTTATTACTACTACTACTACTAGAACTGCTACTACAAGGTACTACTACTACTTCTACTAGAGCTACTAGTACTACAACTACTACTACTACTACTGCTCCTGCTTTAGCTACTACTATTACTACAAGGTACTACTAGAACTACTACTACTAAAAGGTACTACTACTAGAACTACTACTAAAAGGTACTACTACTACTACAACTACTACTACTACGACTACTACAACAACAAGGTACTACTACTACTACTACTACTAGAACTAGTACTACTACTACTAGAACTACTACAACTAATACTACTTCTGCTACTACTACGACTACTATTACTACAACTGCTACTACAACTGCTGCTACTACTACTACTACTACTGCTACTACTACTGCTACTACAAGGTACTACTACTACTAGAACCTCTTCATGAAGACAAGTAAGTGGCACACCCTCCACCGGAAAAGTTACACAGTACACCTTTAAATGGTTTATATACACTATTTTGTGATGTTATAATGTTGTTTCCTCATCACAAACACACCTGGAGTTGTGTTTTGTTTCATTCCCACATGTTTAACACATAACCTGCATATTTAGACTGAGTTTTTCTCTCAAACAGAAGTGTTCCACCTCATGATGTAATGCGGTAAGTAAGTGCTCCACTGTGTTTTTAAACTCCACACGTTTTCACTAGAATCAGGTAACAACATTATAACATGGTCTAAAGATCACAAGAGTAAGATAGGACCTTTAACAATACAGGCAACACTAGAGATTTCTGTGACTGTTATTATGCTATTTTATCCTGTTTCAGCTCCACTAGTGAATACAAAATGACCTGTAATTGGTCCAACACAGCTCAAATGCACCTGTTCATTATTTAGCTGCGTCTGGGAGCATGAAACTGCTTTAGAGGAGCAAATTTGTGAGGTGACTACAGTCCAATTATGTGTAATTGGAGCCTAAATCAGCTCAACTCTGCATCATCAGGACCAGAAAGTGTTTCTGTCGTCTCTAGTTTATTTAGTTCTGATCTTTAGTCCTGGTGTAGGTCAATTATATGTAACTAGAGGCTGACAGGAAGTGTAGTGGTCTCTAGTGATTTATTTAGTCCTGGTCTAGTCTGGGTTTAGTCCTTGTCTAGTTCTTGTTTAGTTGTGGTCTATTTCTGGTTCAGCCTTGGTTCAGTCTAGTCCTGGTTTTTAAAATAATCTTGGGTAATTCTTGTTTAGAGGTGCCATTTTGGGGACTTTTGATCATTTAAAAGATCGAATGTTTGTTTGAATGTTGATATCTACAAATGTTTGGACTCGATCTGCTTCCGAGATAAAAGTGGCTAAATCTCATTTATATTAATAAGATGAAGTGAAAATAAACTGATAACTGTGCTGGTTAGCTAATGTATTCAAGATACTTAATGATATTGTTTTACATCAAAATTGCATCTGTTTATACAATAGATTTAGGCATATTTGCTAAAAAATAATATTTAGATTTTGAAAATATTTAACTTATCTGTCAAGAAATAAACAAGAAATAACTTAAGACATCAGGTGGACACAATTTCGAGGCATCTCTCTTATGTGAAATCAAAAAAATATTTGATGTTAAAACTCTAGACATATTAAAATGAATGTATTGGAATGTGCAGACAGGCTTTCAGATAGAACTGGTTGCTTGTAGACACACTGTACCTTCTGATAAACTACCGTTTTTGCCTTATTTTGCATAAATTTCCTATTTTGATCCAATACTATATCTTGGAAACTATAGCCAATCAGCACTTCTGACTTACTTTTTCTTTATTAGTGACCTAAACCAAGAAAAATGTCACTACTTTTGTTTTCCGGAAGCATTTTGCTTGTAGACCAGTGTAATGATATAATGCAAAATTTTCATCACTTTAAAACCCAGGGACATATAGCCAAATATAACAATAAATAAAAATAAAAAAAATAACAGGTAAGTGAATTCCCCAGGTTTCATTGGTTTAGTGTGGATGTAAGTAATACGAAAAAAAGAACAGACTTGGTATTTTTTAACCCACTACACAAACAAGTGGATTTGCTTTTGTTAAAGGGTTCATATTACGCTATTTTCTGATCGATGTTATAATGTTTCCTTATCAAAAACAAACCTGGAGTTGTATTTTGTTTCACTCACACGTTTGAAAGTTCTTTTCTCAAACAGAAAACACTCTGTTCCACTTTGTGACGTCATTTGGTAATACCAGAAGTGCTCCACTGTGTTTTAGACCTCCATACACCTTCATTAGAATCATTTGGATCATTTCAGCCCTGTAAATGCTAATCTCTAGGGAACTAAAGGGAAAAGGGTAGCTGTTAACATGAAAACTACCACTTCATGACACCACTTCAAGGTGGAGCTGAGCATTTAGACTAATAAACCAGTGTTACTCAAACATGTGTGAATAAAACAAAACACAACTCCATGTGCGTTTTTCGATGAGGTAATAGTATTATAACATGACTTATAGCCAATTTTACACAAATATACTCTAGGACCTTTAAGCATTCACCCTCCAACGAGAAGGTTTTAGGTTCAAATCTCATACTCTTATGGGCCTTGATAGAACCACTCAACACATATGGCCCACTTTAATTATCTGTTAAACCACAATACAACTGATTTAACAAACTGTGACGCAAAAGCAAAGCAAAGCAAAGTACAAGTGCCTCTTTTAATTGCCCAAAGTAATATTTAGAATGGGACCAATGCAAAGAAAATACTGACTAGTGGCTGTGTGAAAGACTGCTTATTTTTCCACAATATTTCATACAATATCTGCCAAACCGCTTCCTTTATACTTAAACTGAAACACAACAACGCAGCACATCTGGAAACGTGTAACGCTTATGAACAAATGACCATAACTGACAAATATATGTTGTGACATGAGCCGGTAAAATATACTCGGGTCAACTGCATAAATAAAAACCCACTCTGCCCGTAGTAGCCCGCAAACCAGAAAAACAAATTTGATCTGCTGTCCACAAATAACACCCAGAACAGCAGCCTCAAACCTTTAAAACCCCTAAAACCATATGAAATGAAACAGGCCGGAGTTTGACCTCACGATAACTTCTCCTGACCAGATTCTGACCACTCAAGGACGTTTTGAGTGATTTATGGATAACTATAACTTACTTGGTTATCTTAAAAAGGGACAAGAATTTTAACCGAACTGTAAATAGTTATTTCCAGTATTCTTTTTTAAAATTATGTAGCCTTTTGAAAATGAAGACTATGGCTACGTCCCATTTTTCTGTCTTACCCCTTCGTCTTACCCCTACCCTTTGGTATTGCGCGTTCATGTGAGGGCAAGGGGTGTCCCGATTCTAATTTTGATCAAGGGCTAGAGCCACGCCCGGGTCTACATACCCCTTGAAACTAAGTAAGCTCTGGACCAGACTTGGAACGAAGGGGTACGTCTACAAGCTCAGGCAGGTTTTGGGATCAGGATGGCAGCGTCACATCGACCAACCAAGGAGTCTCATAAATGTATTTTCAGCAGTTGTAATTATCGATTAACAGTTTAGCAGGTTTACAATTATGACGCTTATGTTCTACGTTACTTTTAGCGGACTGTTGCGGTTTTTAATTGTAGTGATGTCTGATTAGCCAACGTTATCGTTTTCATCGAACTTTCATGCATAAACGAGCTAGTTCTTTTGTCGAGCTGAGGTACCCGATAATCCTTGACATTTGTTTACGTTTGTTTGCGTCAATTGTTGTCGCCTCTGTAGACGTAGAAGCCAGGTAGAGGCAAGGGATGATGACGCAAATGGTAATTGAGTGGTGTCCCATTTCTTAGGGGAACATTCGTACCCCGAGCCCTCTCAGCTCGGTATCGAGGGGCAAGACAAAGACGTAGATAAAGGGGAGTAATGGGACGCAGCCTAAATGTGCTTTGCAGGTGCATTGGTGTAACATTTCTGTTGGTGTCTTCTATTGAGATGTTATTGCTTTACCTGGAATGTTCTGTAATATGGCATTAAATGTACACATAAACGTTTTACTGCTAAAAAAATGCCTTGAAAAACATGAATTCTTGTTTGAGTGTTCTGACCTCTGCACAGATCTGACCTGTAACATGGCTTGGCGGTACTTGTCTCTACATTTATTGTCACAATGCGAAAAAATTCAAGCGAAGCAATAACATCTCCATGGCGATGTGTCTTTAATTATGACTTAAAGGTGCTGTACTTGATTTTTGCTGTCTTAAAGTATGTCATGTTGTAAAAGGTTTGCAGTGGTCAGGGCTGGACTGGGACAAAAAAACGGCCCTGGCATTTTTGGCTTCGAACGGCCCCTCATAATTAGCAGAGCACCAAGGACTAATTCTCCGAAGCAAAGTATTTTACTATTGTTACGTCTTGGCCGAGGGGAAACCAGGGTGCAACATTTAAAGGAAAAATCCCAGCTCCCAAAAACCAACAGCAAACTCGCAGTAACTACACATTCAGCGGTTTATTTAAAACACACACACACACACACACAAAAACGCTTCTCATCGAATCTACACGATTCACGATTTAGAACATTTTGCAGCGTCTATAGCGAGATTTTCTCTTCTTTTAGCCCGCAATTTCTCCACACTCCCTTTCTGCTGCTTCTCCATGTTTCCACGCTCAACACTGAAACTAGCGGGGATCAGTGCAGAGAAAGGGGTGGGACCGCTCTCGTAAGCTGCTATGTCCTGATTGGTTTAGTCCACTGTCTATATTGAAGATGGACCATTGGGACGCTTCCTCTAAAACAAGAAAACAAAACAAAAAACAGCGTCAGCCAGCGTATGCCCGCTTACCAGTCTAGGCCTGGCAGTGGTTCACGCTTTTTCGTCACTTATCTTATGTATTCCGATCACTTTAAATGCTTTTCACAACTTTCAGAGGATAGAAGTTGCCATGAGGACTACAGTAACGCTAATAACAACTAGCATGCTAACCACACACTTCCTGATTCTCTGACAAGAAAATGCAGACAGCGTGTAGCGGACTTAGAGCTGAGAGCTGCTTATACAATATACCTGAACTGGGGCAAGACAATGCTCAAATACAGTGGAGGGAAAACAGGTACAGCCACTTTAATTTAGCAGTTTTCTTTTTTTTCTTTTTTCTTTTTTTCTTGGAGTCATTGTTCTGCCTCATTAGCGGCTTATTACATTCACTTACATCATTACCACTCCTCAGCCAGGAGACCTCCCACCTCACCCGAGTCCCCATCTCATAATTTCACTCCTGTCGGCATTGGACCTGCCCTGTAAGACCCCATCTTTGCTCCTCTGCTCCATCGGAATCATCTGAAGGTTCTCGTCCGAGCCTCAAACCAGCCTCAAGTCTCTGCCCTTTACTTCCAGATTCCCTGCGGCTAGATTCAATAAAAATACACAATTTATTAACTGTCGTGTATTATGTAAAACTGACTTGTGTGAGCTTTAAATCAAAAACATACCTGCAGATGTATGTTGTTTAGTTTCATTCATGTTCAACAAATTAATACATTTATTATTAGTCTTTCTACATCTCCACAGCTCAAAATGCTCTGTTCCACCCTGTGATGTCACAAAGTAGTAGATTTCAAGTTAACAGCTGCATTTTACCTCAAGCTCAGTAGAGATTGGCGATTCCAGGCCTGAAATCATCCAAATGATTCCAGTGAAGGTGTGTGGAGTTTAAAGGTCCCATGGCATGAAATTTTCACTTTCTGAGGTTTTTGAACATTAATGTGAGCTCCCCTACCCTGTTTAGGCCCCCCCTCCCCCCATGGTTAAAAGTTGTGAAATGTCTAAACTGAGCATTTGCGATCCTTTTCTGCGTTACAAAAATTCTGAGCTCAAATGGGCGAGTTTGAACAAGGCACCTGATTGACGTCAGATCGAAAAAAGAAATGCAAATGCAGTTCCACCCCCGTCTGTGTCTGTACTCAGCGTCTCTGTAAATCACGCCCAGAGAATTTGGACTGCGAGTGCACTAGGCAATGCGAAATGTGTTTTTTTATTTGCCTGGAGGCACGTCCGAGTGTTTCTAGGCTTGGAAGTCCTTTATCTGAGCCTCTGGACCTTTGAACAGCAGTGGTTTAATTTTATTTTCTGTGGAAATGTGTTTATTTTTCAATGGAACGCTTCAAATCTCTCCCCCCGTGCAAAAACACGGAAATGGATCAGAGGGCACAGCGGAGAGCGGAGAGTTTGGCCACGCCCCCACCCTCTACTATTGGCCAGCTCTTTTCTCCTCATTTGCATTCAAGCAACAACGCCCATTATGACCTGTTCTGAGGGAGAAAAAATACTCTCTCATCTTATCTCTGTTTCACATGCACTGAATGTTGATTTTGAAGAAGGATTCATTTACACTATTAGGGAACCATTAAGGAGCCATATAAAAGCATATACCATGTCATTGGATCTTTAAAACACAGTGGAGCACTTTCTGTATTACTGCATGACATCACAAGGTGGAACAGGGCTTTTTTTTCAGTTTGAGAGAAGAACTCAGCCTAAATATTTGTAATGATGATGATGATGATGGGTTTGTGTGAATGAAACAAAACACAACTCCAGGTTTGTTTGTGACGTGGAAACAACATTATAACACAGATCAGGAAACAGTTTGCAAATGAGGAATTATAAAGACACTGTCAGTTAGTATTCGCCTTCAGTCCAGGAGGTCGTTGGTTCAATTCTCTCTCACTCCAGTCACAGTAATATAGCTGATTACAAATAGAAAGGCATCTGCTATAAAAGACAAAAACAAAACTTGCCAAATCACTGTGCCACTGGTATGATCATAACCAATGTAACAAAAACAATTAACCAAATTATTACAATGTTTTGCTAATCATACTTCACTTTACTGTGTCAAATTTTCCCAATTAAATATCGATTCTTGGCTGACATTACAGTAGCCACAATATGTATGTTTTGTTAATGTTTTTTATTCACATTTTCCCCACCCTCATGCTATAACAAACTGCTTAATATTATAAACAGATATAAGGTTTCAATCATGTGATTAAAAAATATTATAACAGGTCTCAAGATTGTGGAAAACAGCCAAACGAAACATGGTACATAATAAATATTAAAATAAAACACCTTACAAAAGATGTTACGTGTACTGAAACACATTTGAATACCAAGATCCTGCATTGTCTATTGAAGAAAGTTATGACAAAAACGCTTTCTGTGTCTCAATTTTGACTCGAAAGCTTAAATAAAATGCACATAACTTAATGATTAGCAGGCAAAACCCCCAGTAGTACAGCAAAAAAAAAGATAAAAAAAGATAAAAATTAAAACGTTGAAGTCAAGTTGTGATGGTTTAGCACACATATGTCCAAAATGCATCAAAATCTTCGATAATCTGTCAAGGAACCTCCTATAATTTCCAACATGACAAGTCAGCTGAAGTTGAAACACAAATTCAGTGCTTAATATGTAGCGTGTGGCTTCTCTGTCAGTGGATTTTGATGGTGGGGTGTCAGGTTTTGAAATCTCTCGACTTTCACGGACCAAACGGGGATATGTGTAATTTGCTAGTTCCTCTGACACTGAGTAGATGAAAAAGATCAGCTTGTGGTGGTGGTGGTGGTATCCAAAGAAAATACAGGGCAACGGCAATTCTCAATACCACAACTGTTTGCGTTATCAGTATATGAGAAACTGAACTACCAACCTTTTCTTTTTTAGTCTTACCCAAAACCAAAACAAGCCTATAGGATGAAACGGGAATCATTTTAAATCTCCTACTAAACAAACTTCCACAAGGAATTAGAAAAAAATATACTGTATGTCACTGAATTAGCACTGCTGTACCATAGTGATTTGTATAATGCTTAAAGGTGTAACTTTTTGGTTCGGGGTCCATCACCTGCTTGTTTCTATGGATACGTAATTGCTCTGTCGGGAATGTTCCACAGTATGACCTGAAACAGCATTTATTCAATTACAGGTGGTTTTATAGCTCAAAAATACCTAGGAAAAATACCTACACATTCTGACTGTGAGCAGGGTCACCTCTCCACAGATCTGACCTGTAACTTGGTTTGGTTCAGTCTCCATGAAGATAGAAAAGTTTAAAGCAGGGGTGTCAAACTCATTTTAGTCCAGGGGCCGAATCCAAACTACTTTGATCCCAAAGGGGCCGCATCAGAAAACTCATGGCATATATACCCCAAAAAATAAAAATAAGTCCAAATATTTGTGCAGAGAAACACAAATCTATTGCAGAAGTCCTTTTTTATTTGATGAACTCTTTCTTTTACAAAATATTATAATATTATGAACAACCAGATACTTTAAAGGGACAGTGTGTAAGATTTTTACCCGTTAATTACTGAAATTGAAGATACCCATTCAAAAATACAGTGTTTTCCAAGCCTTTTCACTTCCATCATGAAATCAAAGTATTCTTTTGGACTTAGATATAGTCACATAAAAGGGGGATCTTCCCCATGCAGAGGCAGCCATTTTGAATACGAGAGCCGCAGAAGGACATTTGGGCTCCGCCTTCGGCAAGGCTCGTGGTTTTGGGTAAACAACACAAGCATGCTGCCGGATCAGACTCGTAATGGATCTAACATGTGTTTTGGACTAAATTGTTTTACTGGATTTTATTCGCTCGGTCCTTACGGACAAATTGAGAGCAAGTTTATGGTGAAATACAGAGTTTGACCTGTGCAAAGCATTCTAAGGTAAGCTAACCTCGTTTTGTGCTTTTCCGTATAAAAGCCCCATGTGCTCAGGGAGTGATTGTTTTGCAGGGAAATGAATTGCATAGTCAAAAAAGAGGAGACTGTAAGGTTTCATTTGATGTGTAGAGTGTCATGGTACATGATCAGGAATGTGTGTTTTCATGAAAAAAAAAACAAAAAAAAACAAAAACGGGACCGCGTTTTATTTATACAGTAGCGGCGAGCGGACCTCGAGGTCTGCCGTAGATAAAACAGAAAGTGCAATAGCACCATCCACCTATGCGCCACGAATCCTACACACTGGGGCTTTAAGAAAAATGCAATTTCAACACAAACATACAGGTTTCCCATTCACCTCCGTGAACAAATAGGAATTAGTCAATTTTTCTTGGAAAATCCTGCACTCAGTGTCCACTTTTCTCATTTTTTACATTTTGCTGATGAGGGTGTCACGGTCAACAGTCAAAACGATCGTCCTTTAAGAGCGTATGGAAAGTGCTGCTCTGGTGGGAGGGGCCACGTACAGAGGCGCTGGAGATGCTGCTATGATAAACTGCGCAGAAAAGAGGCGCAGAAAATGACCAATATTTTAATAGAAAATTAAAATAGAATCAAAATATTTTAATAGAAAATCAGCCAAGGGCCAGATTAAAGGTCTTGGAGGGCTGGATCTGGCCCCCGGGCCATATGTTTTTGACACCCCTGGTTTAAAGCCATACTGTGAAACATTCCAGACAAAACAATAACATCTTCATGGAGAAAAGCATTTGACAGACCCTCCACCGGAAAAGTTACACCTATATTACGCAACATACCTGGAGTTGAGTTTTGTTTCATTCACACATGTTTCAGTATTTCTTGTTTATTACTCTGTACATTTCCAAAGCTAAAAATGCTCTGTTCCACTTTGTGATGTCATGTAGTGGTAATTTTCAAGCAAAACTACCTTTTACTTTTAGCTCAGTACAGATTGTAAATTCCAGAGCTGAAATCACAAAGGCAGTGGCAGTTCTGAGCCCGCTAATGTTTCCTCTATGGGGAAATCTGGCACACTGGAAATGAAGAGGTTAATGTGAGTTTGGGTATTTCCCTGTATCTGATTGGTCACGGGCACAGGCTTGGATCATGAGGTAAATACAGGACCACTTTGAAAACAGTGAATGCGCAATTTGCAATTCTAAACATCCTGGTTTTAAGTACCATACAGTGTGAGGGAGTGCTACCTATAAGTGGTTACACATGGCATGGGTATTTTCCATCAAATCGCTCTTCCACTCACAGGAAATCAAATGTAGTGTTTTAGTCTGTGTTCACACTTAATACAGTACATTAAAGGGTCTATATTCACACTGTATTTTCTGATCTATGTTATAATGTTGTTTCCTCATCTACAGCTCTGGAAAAAAATAAGAGACCACTGCATTTTTTTCTGAAATCAGCATCTCTACATGTATTACAGCCATTCCATTCCAGTGTCTGTTGAATTCCAACACAAACACAAAGCTGAGCTACTTCAGTTCTTGCACCAGGAGTGGAATAAAGTCACCCCAAAACAATGTGAAAGACTTGTGGAGAGCATGCCAAGACACATGAAAGCTGTGATTAAAAATAAGGGTTATTGCACCAAATATTGATTTCTGAACTCTTCTTAAGTGTAAACATTAGTATTATGTTGTTTTAAAATGAATTTGATCTTGTTTCTTTGCATTGTTTGAGCTCTGAAAACATGTATCTTTTTTGTTATTTTGACCATCTGTCATTTTCTGCAAATAAATGGTCTAACTCAGCGTTTCCCAAACAGGGGTACAAGTACCCCTAGGGGTATGCGAGCACATTGCAGGGGGTACGCGGCAGTGTCGCTGCCAGGTGCAAGGGGAGATTTTTTTTGAATTTTTTAAATTCAAATTTGAGTAAATTTGAGTTAAAGAAAAGAGAGAAAATGCCTGAGAATTAAATTGTCAAATTAAGGAGGTGAAATAAAATGATTTTCATTTAATAATCTGTTGTGTTACATTCTACTTTTGGAGAATTATCAACATGTATGAGTCAGGGGGTACTCGAGGTATGACAAAAAGGCTCAGGGGGTACACAAGACAAAAAAGGTTGGGAAACACTGCTCTAAATGATAATATTTTTATCTGGAATTTGGGAGAAATCTTATCAGTAGTTTATAGACTCAAACTAAAATATTCCTTTTGCCCAAACACATACCTATAAGTAGTAAAATCCAGTGTTGTATAGTAATGAAGTAATAATACTTCACTACTGTACTTAAAGGGACAGTGTGTAGGATTCGTGGCGCATAGGTGGTTACTAGCTATTCCACTTCCTCTTTTGGCTATGGCAGACCTCGAGGGTCACCCGGGCGCGACTTAGCGCCGTCATCTCGCGTGCCCGCGCACGAACCGCGCACCGCTGTATACATAAACCGCGGTCCCCCGTTCACTTTTTTTTTTTCTTTTCGCATGAAAACACACAATCCCGATCATGATTCATGACAATCTACACATCAAATGAAACCTTACAGTCTCCTCTTTTTGACTATGCAATTCATTTCCCTGCAAAACAATCACTCCCCGAGCACATGGGGCTTTTATACAGAAAAGCACAAAACTTAGCTTACTTAGCTTACCTTTGAAGGCTTTGCACAGGTCAAACTCTGTATTTCATCATAAACTTGGTCTCAATCTGTCCATAAGGATCCAGCGAATAAAATCCAGTAAAACAATTTAGTCCAAAATACGTGTTATATCCATTACGATGTGTGATCCGGCAGCATGTCTCTCCCCTCCCCCTCCCCTTCCCCTTCTCTCCTTCGCTCCTGGCTGCATATGAGAGCAGAGGACCGAAGGAGAGAAGGGGAAGGGGAGGGGGGAAGGGGGAGCCATACAGCGCGGCTGTGCAGGAGCCGAGGCGAAGGATGAGCCCAAATGTCCTTCTGCGGCTCTCGTATTCAAAATGGCTGCCTCTATATGGGGAAGATCCCCCTTTTATGTGACTATATCTAAGTCCAAAAGAATACTTTGATTTCATGATGGAAGTGAAAAGGCTTGGAAAACAATGTATTTTTGAATGGGTATCTTCAATTTCAGTAATTAACAGGTAAAAATCTTACACACTGTCCCTTTAAGTACATTTTGGGAGACTTTGTACTTTACTTGAGTTTTTTAGAAAATGATAACTTTTACTTTTACTTCACTACATTTCTGAATTTAATTGCATACTTTTACTCCAATACATTTTCAATGTGCCGTTTAGTTACTCGTTACAAAAAAAACCCTCTACTGACTGAAGGAAGTCAGGACGTGCCTGGACTTGTTCACTACTTGCGCATGACAATCAGCGTACACCTGTTGGTTTCATGCAGCTAGTTTAATCAATCAACATCCCTGATGGAAGAGGAGACAGCATCCACGTCGGCTACAAATGAAGGGGGACCTGACGATGAGCATCCCTGGCCGTACTTAAACACAATGTTCTCTTACGCTGATATGAAGGATTCGTCCTATCGAATGAAGTGCCTCTTGTGCCTTCCAAGAAACGTGGAAATCCTATTTTACAAAAACTCCCCGTCCAACCTCAAGAAACACATCGAGGTAAGTTCTAGATTAATGAAATTGTTAGCGTCTGTATTCCAATTTCAGTAACCATAGCATGGACATTCTAGACACCGTTGTGAAACCTTGGGCATAACATGTAGAAACTTTGTGTGACATTGTTTCGGTTACACAAAGCGTATTTGACGATGTTGGAGCTAACAGGCTACCTAGCTTTTTTGGCTCAAGGGAAGGCATAGCTGTAGGCTAAGTGTAACGAATGAGAAAGGACAAAAAATAACATTAACATGTGCCTACTTTTAAAAATGTTAACAAACGCTGTGTGTTTGTGCGATCTAAGTAACAAAGCGAGGGTTAGCTTCAGACTGCCTTTGCTTGATACTTTTACTTGTACTTTTAATTACATTACTTGAGTACATTTATTTTTACATTACTTGTCGTACTTAAGTACAAGAAGTTCCAGATACTTTAAGACTTTTACTCAAGTAACATTTCAGTCAGTGACTTCGACTTTTACCAAAGTCATTTTTGGGAGAGGAACCTATACTTTTACTTGAGTTTGATTTTCCAGTACTTTATACAACACTGGTAAAATCACAAGAGTCAATTTTCTGTAATATAGGCCCTTTAACCTGGACTATAGGACTAAACCAGGAACAAAACAACTGAACTCATCCAAATGATTCAACTGAAGGTGTATGGAATTTAAAAAGACAACGGAGCACTTCCTGTTTTACCACATGACATCACAAGGTCCGTTTGAGGGATAAACACAGCCTAAATATGCAATCTTTGTGTGTTAAACATGTGTGAATGAAATAAAACACAACTCCAGGCCTGTTTTTGATGAGGAAACATTCTAACTGATCAGAAAATCATGTAATATCAAGTGGAATAACACTATAATGTACAATTTATGAGGTGAAATAAATTGATAAAGCAAATACATACATACAAATGAATGAGACTTTGTAATAAATATTCGAAATACAAAAATACCTCCGTTAATATTGTGTGTTATATGCATTGGACTATAATGTATAACGCAGAAATAAAGTAGTACAGGAATAGCAAGTCTTTAACTATAACTCCAGCTCAAAATCTGAAACATGTGCTTGTAAAACTGAGGCGGATGTAGAGAAATCCAAGAGACCCTCTGTTTAAAGCACGTCTTCATAACTCATAACAGCGAATCTGAGCTGACAGGAAGCTCACCATATATCAAACACAGTGAAACGCTACAGCTCCTTACAGGTTTACAGTGCGGCGGGTGGGCACCTGTCAGTGTAAGTATAGCCCTATGCGAGCCCCTTCACCTGCCCTGGGACTACGTAGTGGAAAGGAATGCGTCCGATCCCGACAGGCGCGTTCAGGGGCTTTTTTTACGACCCTGCCGAAACATGAATGGGACTTTGTGAGTAAAAATGTGTGCACGTTTTTTTCATTCAAATGGGAAAGTTAAAATAATAACACCTTTATGCACTTTTCTGGTTCGATTTTACAGTCTGAAAACTGTCACCCTTGTAAAATGATGAAATGTTTTTCTTGGATTTTTACGGTGAAAGCTTATATTAATGCAATGCTCGTGAAACTAACAACTTTTGTGTGAAGCACCGTAAAGAGATGTTAATAATATTTTTAAAGGACCCATATTAAACTATTTTCAGATTTTGTTATAATGTTGTTTCCTCATCAAAAACATTCCTCGAGTTGTGTTTTGTTTAATTCACACATTGTTAACACACAAATCCTGTATATTTAAGCTTTCTCTCAAACTGAAAACACTCTGTCATGTGGTAATAAGGTAATAAGGAAGTGCTCCACTGTGTTTTTAAACTCCGTACACGTCATTACAGTGACTTGGATAATTTCACTCCTGGAATTGCCAATCTCTACTGATCTAAAGCTAAAACGTAGCCGTTAACATGAAAAATACTGCTTTATGACATCACAAGGTGTAACAAAGCATTTTGAGCATAATAATGCAGCATTACTCAAACATGTGTGAACCAAACAAAACACAACTCTGGGTTTCTCTGTTTTTGAAATAACATGGTTTCCAGTTCACAAGAGTCAATCTTGCGTAATATAAAACCTTGAATATATAATTTATTTACTAATGGAGTTTCCATAAATCTGCTGGGACAGGGGACACGGGGCTCAAAACTGGGACTGTCCCGGGTAAAAAGGGACATCTGGTCATCCTGCACAATTTCTGGTATATAGGAAGGTGCTTTTCTTTGAATGTTCCACAGCATTCATAATCTTGCTAAAAATAACAATAAAACATGCATTAACGGGCTTTCCTCTCCATAGATCTGACCTGTAACTTGGCCTCAAGGTGTCACGTTGTCTCAGTGGATATTAGTTTAAAGGGAAAGTAACGTTATTTTACAATCTGAGCCTTCTTTCGGTAATAAAACAAGTCGTTTGACTCACCCATAGCACGTTTGTGTCATTTGGAGCTGTTTGGTAAAAGTTATGTTGTAGCGTATCCGTTAGCGTGAGTACTCAGGGCATTACTTTGCGGTCTCCAAATAACACAAACTTTAGCACTTTTAAAATCATAGAAGCCCGGTGTCTTAATCTACGATTTCGTTTGAAGCAAAAGTGGCCTGTAATCCGAGATTTATCCATAGTTTTCAGCTTTGCGTTTCATGTTTGGGTCCCGGGAGCTGAGAGCACAGTCCGCGCATGCGCACTGGCGTCCTCATCAACTCGAAACTATGGCTAAATCTCGGATTACAGGCCACTTTTGCTTCAAATGAAATCGTAGATTAAGACATCGGGCTTCTATGATTTGAAAAGTGCTAAAGTTTGAGTTATTTGGAGACCGCAAAGTAATGCCCCGAGTACTCACGCTAACGGATACGCTACAACATAACTTTTACCAAACAGCTCCAAATGACACCAACGTGCTATGGGTGAGTCAAACGACTTGTTTTATTACCGAAAGAAGGCTCAGATTGTAAAATAACGTTACTTTTCCTTTAATATAAATGGCAAGAAAAAGACAAACAAGCAGGTACACAGACCCTCTTTTACAGGGGTTTCAAACTCATTTTAGTCTGGGGGCCATATCCAACCTACTTTGATCCCAAAGGGGCCGGATCAGAAATCTCATGGCAAATATACCCCAAAAATAGCAATAAGTCCAAATATTTGTGAAGAGAAACACAAATCTATTACAGAAGTCTTTTTTTATTGGATAAACTCTTTCTTTTACAAAATATTATAATATTATGAACAACCTGAAACTTTAAGAAAAATGCAATTTCAACACAAGCATACAGGTTTCCCATTCACCTCCATGAACAAATAGGAATTAGTCCATTTTTCTTGGAAAATCCTGCACTCGGCGTCCACTTTTCTCATTTTTGACATTTTGCTGATGAGGGTGTCACGGTCAACAGTTTGGAAAGAGGCGAGTCTTCATTTGTGCTGCTCTGGTGGGAGGGGCCACGCACAGAGGCACTGGAGACGCGGCTATGCTAAACTGCGCAGAAATGTACCAATATTTTAATAGAAAATTAAAATATAATTAAAATATTTTAATAGAAAATCAGCTGAGGGCCAGATTAAAGGTCTTGGAGGGCTGGATCTGGCCCCTGGGCCGCATGTTTGACACCCCTGCTCTACTAGAAAAGTTACATAGTGCATCTTTAAACTATGATAAAAGGAGAAGTTCAATTTGTTATCATGGATTCTACCTGGACGACTGAGGGACTTTTCACGCATCTTTAAACTAGTTCACAATTAAAATGTTTTTTTGTTTTTTTTTTAATTTAACCAAGGCAGTAGTTACAAATGCCAAGGTTTGTTTACTCACTACAATCTAATATGACATGAATAACAGTTTTAATCATCTACACAATTATGCTAATCTGCTATTTTAAGTTGACTTAAATCTGTCCTTGCCTCATTATTATTATTAGCAGAAAGGGATTACGAGGGGTTTAGCATTTTAGCTTCATTAAACCGACATTTGGGGATGGCTCATGCTAACACCGCTAGCCTCCCCCAGTGGACCCTCATTTGGATTCACGGTGTATAATTACATCGGCCGGAGCACCACTCACTCCAACAGTAAGTTTGCAGACAGACAGCCCCGTCAAATCCACTCTAGTCCGAATTTCATCTCGTTAATTTGGAAGAAGGGAGAGTAGTTTTGTGCCCTGCTGGAGCCCGGCGTAGACTGGCTGGGTCCATGGAGAGTTAGTCCAAGGTTTATACATAGCCTGCAGACATATCAGAGTCCAATGCCTGGCTCCAGTCAATATGGCCCCGGGCAAAAAAATGGTGGTATACTCTGACTCCTGGCTCTGCAGAAAAACAGCAGACGTGGAACTCATTGCAAATAAGCAAAAAGAAAAATAAAAAATAAAAAAAAGAAGAAAAAAAAATCTCCAGTTTAGTTTCCAAACTCCAAACTTGGACCATGTCACCCCCCACACCACAACACCTTTACTCCTTCTGTGTCTCGTGTGGAGTTTTGCTGCAAGTTGTGGTACAGATAACAGGATTTTTCCATGATTATTTTGCAGTGTTGTGTCCTTCTTTCTCTTCTTCTTCCCTTTCTCTCTCGCTCTCTTTGTCTCTCTCTCTCCCCCCTGCTCCTCTTTCTCCCCCCTCTCTCTCTCCTTCCATCTCCCTTACCTGATCTCTCCCTCTCACCTCTTTTTGCTCTTTTTCTCTCCACTCTGTCTCCCATCTTTTCTCTCTCTCGTTGTCACTCTGTCTCTCTCTCTGTCCTTCCTTGATGTCTTCCTCTCTCACCCCCTCCCTATCTCTCCTTCCTTCCCTCTTTCTCCCTGCCTGATCTCTCCCTCCCACCTTTATGCTCTATTTCTCCACCTCTGTCTCCCATCTTTTCTCTCTCTCCTTGTCGCTCTCTCTCTCTTTGCTTTCTTCTCCCCCCTCACTGTCTTCCTCTCTCACCCCTTCCCTATCTCTCTTTCCTTCCCTCTTTCTCCCTCTCACCATTTGTCTCTCTTTTTCCCCATTCTGTCTCCCAGCTTTTCTTTCTGTCTTTCCCTCCCTCCGTCTCTCCTTCTTTCCCTCCCCCTCGCTCTCATTCTCTCTCACCCCTTCCCTATCTCTCTTTGTATCTCTCTCTCTCTCTCTCCTTCCCTCTTTCTGCTCTCTTTCTCCCCACTCTGTCTCCCATCTTTTCTCTCTCTTTGTCTCACTCTCTCTCTTTGCTTTCTTCTCTCCCCCTCACTGTCTTCCTCTCTCACCCCTTCCCTATCTCTCTTTCCTTCCCTCTTTCTCCCTACCCGATCTCTCCCTCTCACCATTTGTCTCTCTCTTTTCCCCATTCTGTCTCCCAGCTTTTCTTTCTGTCTTTCCCTACCTCCATCTCTCCTCCTTTCCCTCCCCCTCGCTCTCATTCTCTCTCACCCCTTCCCTATCTCTCTTTGTATCTCTCTCTCTCTCCTTCCCTCTTTCTGCTCTCTTTCTCTCCACTCTGTCTCCCATCTTTTCTCTCTCTCCTTCCCTCCCTCCCTCCCTCCCCCTCGCTCTCATTCTCTCTCACCCCTTCCCCATCTCTCTTTCCTTCCCTCTTTCTCCCTCTCACCATTTGTCTCTCTTTTTCCCCACTCTGTCTCCCATCTTTTCTCTCTCTTTGTCTCTCTCTTTGCTTTCTTCTCTCCCCCTCACTGTCTTCCTCTCTCACCCCTTCCCTATCTCTCTTTCCTTCCCTCTTTCTCCCTACCCGATCTCTCCCTCTCACCATTTGTCTCTCTTTTTCCCCATTCTGTCTCCCAGCTTTTCTTTCTGTCTTTCCCTACCTCCATCTCTCCTTCTTTCCCTCCCCTCACTCTCATTCTCTCTCACCCCTTCCCTATCTCTCTTTGTATCTCTCTCTCTCTCCTTCCCTCTTTCTGCTCTCTTTCTCCCCACTCTGTCTCCCATCTTCTCTCTCTCTCCTTCCCTCCCTCCCCCTCGCTCTCATTCTCTCTCACCCCTTCCCCATCTCTCTTTCCTTCCCTCTTTCTCCCTCTCACCATTTGTCTCTCTTTTTCCCCACTCTGTCTCCCAGCTTTTCTCTCTCTTTGTCTCTCTCTCTCTTTGCTTTCTTCTCTCCCCCTCACTGTCTTCCTCTCTCACCCCTTCCCTATCTCTCTTTCCTTCCCTCTTTCTCCCTACCCGATCTCTCCCTCTCACCATTTGTCTCTCTCTTTTCCCCATTCTGTTTCCCAGCTTTTCTTTCTGTCTTTCCCTACCTCCATCTCTCCTTCTTTCCCTCCCCCTCGCTCTCATTCTCTCTCACCCCTTCCCTATCTCTCTTTGTATCTCTCTCTCTCTCTCTCCTTCCCTCTTTCTGCTCTCTTTCTCCCCACTCTGTCTCCCATCTTCTCTCTCTCTCCTTCCCTCCCTCCCCCTCGCTCTCATTCTCTCTCACCCCTTCCCCATCTCTTTTTCCTTCCCTCTTTCTCCCTCTCACCATTTGTCTCTCTTTTTCCCCACTCTGTCTCCCAGCTTTTCTTTCTCTCTTTCTCTCTCTCTCTCCTTTTTGTTCTGTTACAAAGTTTTTAGGCGTTCACTCCATAGTTTTCATGTGTCATTGTTTACTGAGTTGAGTTTAGCTGTTGCATGCCTCAGCTCCTGTCACCCCACGAGTTTATCCATCGTTCAACACTTGTGTTCTTTCTCACCGATCACATGTGAGTCCGGGACATTTCAAGAGGCTGAGAGGCTGACCGAGCGCTCTTCCTGTGTGTGTTTAAGCCCACACAAACACACCTCTCCCTCTTTCTCTCTTTCACTCATTCCCCCTTTACTCTCTCTCGAAATCTCGTTATTTCTCTCTCTTTTCCCCTTTCCCACCATCCCTCTCTGTCCTTTTTCATTTCTCCTTCTCTATCTGTGTCTATTACTTTCTCCTCTCTCGTTTTCCCTTTTTTCTTGTCTTCTTCTCGTTCTTCTTCACTATTTTTCCCTCCATCTCTCTCTCTCTTTATTCCCCTAGACTCGCTCCCACCTGTCTGTCTAGCTCATGCTCTCTATCCCTCTCTCTCCCCCATTTCTCTCTCTCTCTCTCTTTACAGTCAAAGCCTCTCCCCCTTCCCCTCTTTTTTCTCTTTCTCATTTCCTCTCATTATCTTTCTCTCCTCCCTCACCCCCTCTTGTTCTCTCCTCTACCTCCCTCTCTCTTCCCCTCAATCTCTCGCACCCCCTTTTCCACTGTCCCTCTCTCTCCTTATTCATTTCTCTGTCTCTTTCTCTCTCTCTCTTTCCTTCTCTGTCTATCTGTGTCTATTGCTCTTTGTCCTCCTGTTTTTCCTTTTTCTTGTCTTCTTTTTTCTTCACTATCTTTCCCTCTGTCCCTCTCTCTCATTCTCTGTCTCTCTCTTTATTCCCCTAGTCTCTCTCCCACTCTCTCCTCCTTCCTCTCTCTCTCTCTCTTTCCCTGTCTGTCTGTCTGTCTGTCTGTCTGTCTCTTGCTCTCTATCCCTCTCTCTCTTGCTCTCTATCCCTCTCTCTCCCCTTCCCCTCTTTTTTCTCTCTTTCCTCCTTCCTCTCGCTCTCTTTCTCTCCTCCCTCTCTCCCTCTCTCCCTCTCCCCCTTTCGTTCTCCCCTCTACCTCCCTGGCTCCCTCCCTCTCTCTTCCCCTCTATCTCTCTCTCTCCCCCTTTCCCACCGTCCCCCTCTCTCTCCTTATTAGTTTCTCCTTCTCTTTCTCTCTCTCTCTTTCTTTCTGTCTATCTGTGTCTATTGCTCTTTCTCCTCCCTCTGTTTTTCCTTTTTATTGTCTTCTCTTTTTCTTCACTATCCTTCCCTCCATCTCTCTCTCCTTCTCTGTCTGTCTGTCTCTTGCCCTCTATCCTTCTCTCTCCCCCTTCCACTCTTTTTCTCTCTTTCTCCCTTCCTTTCGCTCTCTTTCTTCCCTCTACCTCCCTACTGCCCTCCCTCTCTCCTTCCCCCCGTCTCTCTTCTCTCACCCTTCCCCCTCTATACCTCTCTCTCTCCTTCCTTATCTCATCCCCACCTCTCCCCCTCTCCCTGTCTCCTACCTCTCTCCTTCCTTTTCCTTCTCCCACCCCCCTCTCTCCCTCTTTCTCACTTCTACCTCCCTCCCTCTTTCCTTCCCATCCCTCCTTCTCTATCTCTCTTCTCCCTCCCTTTCTCCTTCCCCCTCTCTCTCACCTTTCCTAACCCCCCTCTCTCCTTCCTTCTCTCACTCCCACCTCTCCCTCTCTCCCTCCCTGTCTCCACTCTACCTCCCTGCCTCCCTCCCTCCTTCTCTATCTCTCCTCTCTAACCTTTCCTCTCTCACCCCCACCTCTCTCTCTCTCCTTCTATCTCTTTCTCCTTCCCTCTCTCCTTCCCCCTCTCTTCCCTTCCCTCTTTTCACCTCTTTCTTCTTCCCTCTCTCCTTCCCTCTCTCTCCTTCCTGTCACTCCTTCTCTATCGCTCTTCTCTAACCCCTTTCCATCTCTCCCCTTCCCTCTCTCCTTCCCCCTCTCTCTCCTTCCTTTTCTCCTTCCCATCCCTCTTTATCCCTCTTCTCTAACCCTTTTCCCTCTGTCTTTCCCCCTCTCTCTCCTTCCCTCTGTCCTTCCACCTCTTTCTCCTTTCCTCTCTCCTCCCCTCTGTCTCCTTCCCTGTCACTCCTTCTCTATCGCTCCTTCTCTAACCCTTTTCCCTCTCTCCTTCCCCCTCTCTCCTTCCCCCTCTCTCCCCTTCCCTCTCTCCTTCCACCTTTGTCCTTCGCTCTCTTCTTCCCCCTCTGTCTCCTTCCCTTTCTCCTTTCCATCCCTCCTTCTCTATCTCTTCTCTCTCACCCCACCTCTCCCTCTCTCCTCCCCTCTCTCCTTCCCTAACCCAAAACACAAAAACACAAAAACGTCACAATCAGAGTGTAACGAACGTGAAACCACAGCAGGTGACTCAGAGCCTCATAATGAAGAGTTGAACGCCTCGACTCCAAACGATTCACACTGCGGCTTTTACGTCCTCCCAAAGGAACTCTCTCATTCACGTTTAACAGGAGCCACTTTCTCTTTCCCTTCACTCACTCCGAGCACAGACACAACGGAATTTTACTTTTGTTTACTTTGGCAATTCAATATCCTGTTATAAAACCACACAACAGAACTGTAACTGTCATTGATAAAGTGTTTTGCTTTGTGCGTGTTTTGTACTGTAGGGTTGGTTTTGTGTTGTTTTTTTTCTTTTTAACTGTCTCGTCTTCTGCATCCTGTCTCGTCTTCTGCATTACTAATAAAATAAAATGAAATTAAAACCATAATAATGTCTTGTCAAGCACACAATAGAACTCTGTAATGGGACTTTAACTGCCGACAGGTGAATAGCCCGATAAATAAATCGCCTGATAAATAATAGATTCATTTTATAAAACTTGATAGAATTTTGCTTTGAAAATGTTATAGCTTTGCCTGATGTTGCACAGTGTGGCATTAAACATATCAAAATCTTACTTAAAGGTGCACTCTGTAACTTTTCGACTGGAGGTCCATCACCTTCTTGTTTCTTAGACTTAGATTTCATTGATCCACTGGTATACAATTTTTGGACTTCCGAGATAAAAGTGGCTAAATCTTATTTATGTTGATAAGATGAACTGAAAATCAATTGATAACTGTGCTGGTTAGCTAATGTATTCAAGATATTTAATTATATTGTTTTACATCTGTTTATACAATAGATTTAGGCATTTTTGCTCAAAAATAATATTTATAATTTGAAAATATTTAACTTGCACTTCTTTATCCGTCAAGAAATAAACAAGAAATATCTTAAAGGGACAGTGTGTAAGATTTTTACCCGTTAATTACTGAAATTGAAGATACCCATTCAAAAATACAGTGTTTTCCAAGCCTTTTCACTTCCATCATGAAATCAAAGTATTCTTTTGGACTTAGATATAGTCACATAAAAGGGGGATCTTCCCCATGCAGAGGCAGCCATTTTGAATACGAGAGCCGCAGAAGGACATTTGGGCTCCGCCTTCGCCTTCGGCAAGGCTCGTGGTTTTGGGTAAACAACACAAGCATGCTGCCGGATCAGACGTCGTAATGGATCTAACACGTGTTTTGGACTAAATTGTTTTACTGGATTTTATTCGCTGGATCCTTACGGACAAATTGAGAGCAAGTTTATGGTGAAATACAGAGTTTGACCTGTGCAAAGCATTCTAAGGTAAGCTAACCTCGTTTTGTGCTTTTCCATATAAAAGCCCCATGTGCTCTGGGAGTGATTGTTTTGCAGGGAAATGAATTGCATAGTCAAAAAGAGGAGACTGTAAGGTTTCATTTGATGTGTAGAGTGTCATGGTACATGATCGGGAATGTGTGTTTTCATGAGAAAAGAAACAAAAAAAAAACGGGACCGCGTTTTATTTATACAGTAGCGGGCGCGGGCACGAGCCGCGCGCCCGGGTGACCCTCGAGGTCTGCCGTAGCTAAAACAGAAAGTGCAATAGCACCATCCACCTATGCGCCACGAATCCTACACACTGGGGCTTTAAGACATCAGGTGCACACAATGTCGAGGCATCTCTCTTATGTGAAATAAAAAAATATTTGATGTTAAAACTCTAGACATATTAAAATGAATGTATTGGAATGTGCAGACAGGCTTTCAGATAGAACTGTTGCTTGTAGACACACTGTATCTTCTGATAAACTACAGTTTTTGCCTTATTTTGCATAAATTTCCTATTTTGACCCAATACTATATCTTGGAAACTATAGCCAATCAGCACTTCTGACTTACTTTTTCTTTATTAGTGACCTAAACCAAGAAAAATTTCACTACTTTTGTTCCGGAAACATTTTGCTTGTAGACCAGTGTTATTTGGACACAGTAGGTCACTCATCACAATATAAATTTTTATCAATATGTCACCGCTCTGCCTGGAATGTTCCACAGTGTGACATTAAACAAACTCTAACTTAAGTTTATTCAATTACAGTTGGCATTATTACAATAAAACCTAGAAAAACATGCATTCTGTCTGTGCGCGAGGTTTGCCTCTCCACAGACTGGGCCTGTAACTTAGTCTCATTTGGTCTCCATGAAGATAGAATGGTTTAATACCATACTGTGAAACATTCCAGACAAAGCAATAACATCTTCATGAATAAAAGTGCACCCTCCTCCAGAAAAGTTCCTCAAAATTGCTAAAAATTGCTAAAAATTGCTAAAAAAAAAAAAAAGAAAGAAAAGAAAAAAAAAAAAGGAGTGGGGTCCCTTGGTTTTCTCAAAGATCATTTTAATGCCATATTGTGGAACACTTGACAAAGCAATAACATCTCCATGGATACAAGCAGGTGGGGTAAGCCTCCATCAGTAAAGTTACATAGTGCACCTTTATAAGAACATAACTGGTCCAAACATCAACGTGGTTTTGTGGTTTTTAAATAATTGTCTTTCAAAAAACATGCAAATATGGAAACGTACTGGTCTTCCACAAACGTAATTAAGCACCTCAGACATATAAGAGCATTTTGTTATCTGAAACCCAGCGATTAGTAAGAAAAATGATCGCTAAAGTCAAATATACATTTTCAGATCATAGTCTCACACTAGTTTTAAATAATACATTACATTTGTACTCATTCTTGAAGTGAATATGTATGAGCAAAGCTGTTTGGTCTGGCCCTCCTTGAGTTTCCTCCTCAAACAGAATGGAGTCTAACACTTGTTGTATTGAGTCGTGTGAAGCGCTTTGTCAGAAATCTGTTTGTCTCTCAGTCCCACAGGCGCAGCCCTCTCTCCGTGCACCGCTACATCTCTTTCTCTGCCAAAAAAACTCTTTAAAACTGCTTTTGTGAGCGCAGTGGGGAAGATGTCAACGCCAAACCCTCAGAGGACGAATTACAGCTACAAGAGAGATGCTGTAGACATATGTAAATGTACAAAGCGAGCATTGTACTAAAGCACCTGTAATTTTAAACTCTCCCAGAGACTTCCATTGTTAACCTAATATTATGGTTCTACTGGCAATACTGGCAATGTTTAAAGACTATATTTTGATGATTCATGTGAAATTAACTCCACTCAGGCACCTTTTATAACCAACTAAAATCTTGTAAAGTGAAATTCACAATCATTAAACACATAAAAAAATAAATAATGTATAAATGATTGTAATTATATGTCAAAAGCAGCCCTACCCATCATCTGTTCTCAGGATATTTCATATGTTGCCAGCTGCTGTCAAATTTAAATGGAGGGTCCCGCCTGGGGGATGTTTCACAGTATGGCATAAAATCTATCACCATGGAGACAAGCAGGTGACAGCAGGCCAAGTTATGTGTATTTTTCAAAGTATTTTATTATTATTTTTCAGCAATACGACATCTGTAATTGAATATACAGCCCTGGAAAAAACAAAGAGACCGCTGCAAAATGATCCGTTTTTATGATTTTACTACTTTACTACTACTTGTGTTTGTGCAAAAGGAACATTTTTGTTTGTGTCTATAAACTACTGACAACATTTCCCCAAATTCCAAATAAAAATATTATCGTTTAGAGCATTTATTTGCAGAAAATGACAAACGGTTTACATGTTTTCAGACCTCAAACTATGCAAAGAAACAAGATCAAATTCTTTTTAAAACAACATAATGCTAATGTTTACACTTAAAGGAAAATTAACGTTTTTTTTTTTTACAATCTGAGCCTTCTTTCGGCAATGAAACAAGTAGTTTTACTCACCTATAGCAGTTTGGTGTCAATTGGAGCAGTATCGCAGAACTTATGTTGAGCCGTTCTGTTCTTCTATGATCCTGTATCCGTTAGCGTGAGTGCTCGGGGCACTGATTTGCGGTGTCCAAATAACACAAACTTTAGCACTTTTCAAATCACAGAAGATCGCTGTGTCAGGGTAGACTTTTAGTAGATTCCAAAACGGCCTGAAACCCGATATCGCAACAGAAAAGTAAAGTTCAGAGCGGTGTTAGCTTCTTTCGGACTAGCGGTGTTTACAAAACAGCTGAGTTCACGCATGCGCACTGTCCTCTCTGATGACGTCATCAAATGAAACTATAGCTGGATATCGGGTTTCAGGCCGTTTTGGAATCCACTAAAAGTCTACCCTGACACAGCGATCTTCTGTGATTTGAAAAGTGCTAAAGTTTGTGTTATTTGGAGAGCGCAAAGTAAGGCCCCGAGCACTCACGCTAACGGATACGGGATCATTAGTAGAACAGAACGGCTCCAACATAACTTCTGCGATACCACTCCAATTGACACCAAACTGCTATGGGTGAGTAAAACTACTTGTTTTATTGCCGAAAGAAGGCTCAGATTGTAAAAAAAAAAACGTTACTTTTCCTTTAAGAAGAGTTCAGAAATCAATATTTGGTGCAATAACCCTTATTTTTAATCACAGCTTTCATGCGTCTTGGCATGCTCTCCACAAGTCTTTCACATTGTTCTTGGGTGACTTTATTTGTGTTGGAATTCAACAGACGCTGGAATGGAATGGCTGTAATACATGTAGAGATGCTGATTTCAGAAAAAAAGGCAGTGGTCTCTTATTTTTCCAGAACTGTATGTAAGATAGATGCATATTGCCACAGTTCTCCAGCTCCATTTCTTAGCCTCTTCCGGTCCTTCTTTGGCCTTCAGCTGCCACTCATTCCCTAATCACCCCAGGGTAGTCTATATAAACTCCCTCTGTTCATTCAGTCTTTGCTAGAGTGTTGACCATTCAGGAGAGGCACTCAAGCTCTGTATCTGAAGCTAAAATCTCTTGTCTGCAATTTGTGCCTTATTCACTGTTGGAAGAACCTGAGTTTTCTCCCACCTGTTTTCTAATTAGACAATTTCCTAGTTTTGAAGGATGTTTTTGTTCACATAATAAAATCAAATATTTCTTTGTTGCCTCTGTCTGATTTGCCATATTCAGCATTACCTATTAAAGGACATTTTCTGCTGAACTGAACTAAGCCTTTACGTTTGTCTGTTTGTCGTTTGCATTTGAGTCCAGTTTACCTGCGTGAAACATGATAAAAAGGCAAATCCAGGTGCCCGTCAGTAGCAGATACAAAAAAACAACAGTAAAATCTACAGTAAAACATGGAACCAGAGGTAAAAATAACCAAAAACTACATACAGAAAGGGCCTGTTTACATGAGAATGCTTACGGGTAAAAACGACAAAATATTTTATTGGATGTGCTTTGGATGGTTGCCTGGAAGAATCCATGACTCATCGCTGTACCAGCGGCGAGTCTGGTAATGCTTGGTCCAGAATGCGCTGCCGTTGCGTGTAGACAGACAGCTAAGTGAACCAATCAGAGAACAGTTAACGGACAGCGACGTGAACCAATCAAACAAAAGAAAAGAAGAAGGCCTCTAGAGCTGTCAGCTGCTGTGGTTTTAAGGAATCGATGTGTTTTAGGTCATTTAAGACCAATTTTACAGCTGAATGGAAGGGACGTTCAGTTCTCCGATGCGCCATCTTGATTCAAAACTGAGGAGGAACTTCCGCTGCCTCAGAGTGACATTGCGGGCAAAGGCGGGTGCACTGACGTCACCATCTTTGAACGAATCAGAATCGCGGAGTCCGTTGCTAACCGGGGGAGCGAGGGTGGAGCGAGGGTGGAGCGAGGGTGTCCAAATGGTATCTCGCTGTATAGCAAATACAGAGAGATATCATTTGGCTGGCCAGGTAATTTGGATGGGGTTTTGGGGGCTTAAAAATGCAAAAAACTGAAACCGCCCTCCAAAGTGGAACACTTGAATACACTCCGCCGTAGCGTTTTCGTCTACACTGCCCCAGACGCAAAACTCTGGTCAAATCTGCTGACATCGCGTACACGTTTACGTCCCATCGGTCCATATATCAGTGTACTTTGTTTGGCAGTCTAACGTGGTCTAAAGCAATAGTTGAACTTCTGACCACACAATTTTTTTTTGCTACCGGTAGCCATGTTTTGTTTTGCTTTTTGCGGTGCAGATGAGAAGAAGGAAGATTCTACCCATGCACACGGACATAGTGATAATGTATCACAGCACCACCTAGCCGCCTGGCATGCATACCCGATCAAATTCCACACACTTTTGCGTCACCGTATGCACGCAGATTTCCTCCTGAAAACGCTTGTCTAAACGCGGAATAAAAAGTGAAGACTCGACGCCGCTTTTGCGTCTTCTCTTCAAACCGTCATCATATAAACGTAGCCCAGGATAGATCGAATTTATTTGCAATCGTGACGAAATTTTTAGCCATTTTTGTATTAAGATATTTGCGATTGCTTCATATCAGTGCCATAAAGTGTTTTTAGTATCATCTTTTATCACAGTATTTCTTTGTAACAACATAGATAACATATGAACAATCAAGGTAAAACAATAACGTATCCATGGGGACATACAGGTTGCAGAGTCCCCACCAGAAAAGTTACACATTACACCTTTTTTTAAAATAACACTGCTTCATTGCTGCTTCAAATTAAAATGCTTTTGCACCTCCAGATTTTATTTAATTTTCTCACTTTTTACGCATGGCGGCTCAAACTATACCGCCAAACTCACGTGCGTACAAGCTGGTATCTTGCTCAAGGGCACATTAACAGCCTGAATGGAGAGAAAGCAATTTGCTATACAGAGCGACTACTCTTCCTCCTCTTTCGATTTTTCTTCCAATATAAACACAACATACAGCTGTTTCGAAGCCCTAATATATTTCAGTGTCAGCTTTATGTAATCCTTCTGTGTTATAAAGATACATAATTAAGAATAAAACCATATTTGATACTAAAATGTACGCTTAAGTCCCTATATTCTTCCTATCAAGTACACTTTTGAAACATTAAATAAGCCTTAGGAGAGTTTGTCTTAGGCACGCTTCTGTCACTCAGTATTACAGATTATTTAATATTTTCCTTTTGTAATCTTACGCACTGTCCTTTTAAAACCACTTTGCTAATTACTTTACTTAATCAGGCTTTTGGTTGGGGAATTATATTGTAGCCCCGAGCGACTCGTAAATGGTACACAGACTTTTGTCATTTAAAAGACTTAATCCAAGAAACTGGTTTATCTCCATTATGAAACGCGTATTTATCTGAGCTGTGGAAATTGATATGGCTTTATTTCACCTGAGGATAATCTGGATAATCTACGCAATTAGCAAGGCTTAATTTAACACTGGGCAGCGTGTAGTGGTTGGTGGCACATTTGGAAATTCTTAAAATGTAAAGGGTGAAGGGAGCTTAAAAAAATTAAAAATAAAAATGCCACAGATAAGATTGAAAATGAAAAAATACTACAAAATAAATCCTCTTTTCTGGTGGAGATGTTATCGTTGCATCTGGAATGTTTCACAGTATGGTATTAAACCTTTCGATTGTCATGGAGACCAAACCAGATCAAGTGACAGGTCAGATCTACGGAGAGGCAACTGTGCTTGTAATTGAATAAATGTAAAGGTAGAGCTGTTTAATGTCATACTGTGGAATATTCCAGACAGAACAGTGACATATCTTTAGAAACAAGCAGGTGACGGACCCCCAACCAAAAAGTTACATACAGTGTAGTGCACCTTTTTAAATTATGATTTATACTCTGTGCCAGTGTTTCTCAAACTGTGGTATGTGAACGACGTTTAATTTAGAAACAAGTCTGTTCTTGTTTTTACTATTGGGATAGTCATTAGAATTCACTAGTATTTTAGTCCTGGTTTAAATTTTGAATCATGTTTAGTGTAATTAAGGCTGTTTGTTGCCTGGTAGAGTCCATTAATCTGCAATCATTAATCGGCTAATCTTTACTACTCCACTATAAAACATTTCGATATTTTGATACTCGTAATCATGATCTATATTCTAGATTATACAGACTCTAAAACACATGATAAAAGAAGAAATTCAATTTGTCAACTGGACAACGTTTGTTTGGTTGAAAACGTTTCGCCGCTCATCCGAGAGGCTTCGTCAGTTCTGGTTAGAGTGCTGGTAAGACACTGCTTATATCTCGCTGCAGGGAGGAGCTAACTATACTGCAGTTTTTCCGAAACTATCTCGCCTATTTGTTTCTGTCTTTTGTTTCTCTGGGGTCTAGTTTATTATACCTATTCATCCCTACACGACTGTTTTTCACACCTCTGGCCCTGACCTGGCTAGCCCTATTGTTTCTTTTGTTTGTTTTGATTTAGGTTTAAGAATGGAATTATAGATGGGAGACAAATAATGTCTGACTCCACCATTTCTGTTTAAAGGGATATGCCACCCCCAGGTCAAATTTGGGCATCTCCCCACAGTCCAGAGACTAAAATAAGTGGTGGAAAGCGTTTTCCTGCTCACCCAGCCATTGTCCGAGTCTGTCGCCACTGACCGCCGCAGTATCTGGTGCTCCTCCGCCTTAGACTGGAGTCTAACGTAGCCAGAGAAAGATTTCGGCCAAAAGGAATTAATTTGCTCGATGCGTTTCCCAATTACTTTGTGTGTAGTGCGCATTCATATCGAGTGCAAATAAATGTGCAAATCAACACGGAGAGCTTGCCTTGGTCATTTTGGGTGGGAACTATTTTCCAGTGCGTAAGAATACAGCCGTACCACGCACCACGTTTTGCAACAGGGGAACTCCCTTCCCGGTGCGTAACTGGGATTCCCCTGGCAGCGTGCTGCGTGGTACGGCTGTATTCTTCCGCACTGGAAAATAGTTCCCACCCAAAATGACCAAGGCAAGCTCTCCGTGTTGATTTGCACATTTATTTGCACTCGATATGAATGCGCACTACACACAAAGTAATTGGGAAACGCATCGAGCAAATTAATTCCTTTTGGCCGAAATCTTTCTCTGGCGACGTTAGACTCCAGTCTAAGGCGGAGGAGCACCAGATACCGCGGCGGTCAGTGGCGACAGACTCGGACAATGGCTGGGTGAGCAGGAAAACGCATTCCACCACTTATTTTAGTCTCTGGACTGTGGGGAGATGCCCAAATTTGACCTAGGGGTGGCATATCCCTTTAAAGGAGGATTGTCTTTTTTGACAAAAATAGCCTCTTTAACTTCCCTCTCAAACCAATTCTTTTCCCTGGCCAAGATCTGAACCTCACTGTCCTCAAATGAATGGCCCGTGGCTTCTAGGTGAAGATGTACGGCAGATGACGGTCCACTCTGGCACGCCCGTCTGTGTTGGACGACTGAGGGACTCTTCACGCATCTAAAACACATGGGGAAAACGTTTTATAACAAAAACATGGAAGGAGTGAGTTTGAGGTGCTCCTCAATAAAAGGTGCAAAAACTAACAGTGAAGATGACCATAGTATAAAAACCTACTCTGACAGAGTAAAAAAGCAGTCAAAAGGTCAGACTTTTACTGGTTACATGGGACGGGCCAGTGCGTTTCAACAAAGCTGGGGTCTTTGTCAGGGCAAAAGACCTGTGTTTAAGGGCCTGTTTACACACTTACGGGTAAAAATGACAAAATATTTTATCGGAAGTGCCTTTCGTTTAGACGATGACGGCGTTTTGAGGGCTTAAAAACGCAAAAAATTTAAACCGCCCTCCAAAGTGGAAAACTTGAATACGCTCCGCCGTTGCGATTTCGTCTACACTGCCCAAGACGCAAAACTCTGGTCAAATCTGCTGATGTTTTACGTGTTTTACGATGTCTGTACGTGTTTACGTCACATCGGTCCATATATCAGTGTACTTTGTTTGGCAGGACTCCCAGCCCACACCTTGTTGCGCCTTTGTTGCTTTGTAGTCTAACGTGGTCTGAAGAAATAGTTGAACTTCTTCGTCTGACCACACTTTTTTTTTTTTTTTTTTTGCTACGGTAGCCATGTTTTGTTTTGCTTTTTGCGCCGCAGATGAGAAGAAGGAAGATTCTACGCATGCGCACGGACATAGTGATAATGTATCACAGCACCACCGAATCGAATTCCACATACTTTTGCATCATCGTATGCACGCAGATTTCCTCCTGCGGAATAAAAAGTGAAGACGTGACGCTACTTTTGTGTCTTCTGTTCAGACCGTCATCATATAAATGTAGCATAAATCAGAATGTCCTTCAGTCAGCACATTGCAATCTGTATTTGAGTGATAATATATTTAAATAGAAATAATCATTTGACTAGTCAATTAATTGAAAAGATAATTGACTTTTTGATTACTAAAATGTTTGTTTCAGCCCTATACTGAGATCTTTACTCAAAATAAATAATATCTTGGATGGTTATTGCTGTGAATAGTTTCAAAACAGCTTCATTTCAGCAGTACTATAACACAATTGTAACAACAGCACAGATTTCACGGCATTTCCCCCCCTGCTACATTCGAGCGTTGTTGCCAAAATGGAGGAAAACTCTCATTGACTCCTTGCGTGCAGCTGTGGTCCACCATTAAAACTGTGCCACGAATCCAATCTCTCCCAGAGGTGTAGAAAAACAAACCGTGGAGTTCTGTCTGAAGTTGCATCTGCCAATAAAGTCCCAATGAAAGACCTGATTATACAGCTGGCTGGCACTGGGCCCTCTCTCCCAACACGGGAACAGAGCAGAATAAAAGTAAAGATCTGTATGTTTGACTTAAAGTTTGCCCTTCGTCACCCGGGCTTCAGCTGTAACACACCAGTCAAAACAAATGTGGGATGCCAGTTTTTTCAACACACCCCGCTCCATCGTACTTGGTTAATATGGAGTCAGGTTCGAAGCCTTCTCTTTCTGAGTTTTCTATTGAGTTATCTGCTTTACTCTAGTCGTCACATGCCTACTTACATTCTTTGTTTTGAGTTAAAAATCTGTTGGAAGAAGTTGTAAAAGAAAGTTTGAAGTGGTTGGAAGAAGTGAAATCAAGACACTATCTGACCCGATTTGTTATAGCTAATAAAAATGGCAAATATGATGTAAAGCAAAGGCTATTTAACGTGTTTAGATTAATTAATTACACTGCAAATTAAATTAAAAATGAACGCAATTAATTATGAGTGACAATTCAAAGCACAGATTTTAAATTTGGCGTGCGGTGAGCAAATCACTGCCAGGGACTTTGAACGGCAAGTTTATTTATAAAAAGAACGAAGAACAAGAACACGCTGATTTGTAGCTTTTGTCAAAATGAATTTGAAATGAAAGCTTTTGTCAGATGAATTTTTAAAAAAATGTTTTTTAAAAATGGCATAGTGAGGGTCGGAATTTTATCTGATATGTATGCACATGTGATTATTCTTATGCATTGGTCCATTACCCATCTACAATCTCTGTTACAGTATATTTAATCAACATCAACCTGTCCCGGGACTACAGGTGGAAATGAGCATTTTTGCTATAACCTGGCACCATGCATCTTTCTTTTGTTTATTTCAAAGGTCAATGAAATGTTGTGCACTGTCCCTGTGCAAATAAATAAACCATACCATACCAAAAAGAATTTTCCAATCACTGAAGCTGCTCCAGCCTGACGGATCATTTGAACGCTCAACACTTCGGGACAAGTTCCATTGTTCCCGGTGATAGAGCGAGTGTGAGCGCACTTCACCAAACCACCAAATTACGCTCACAGAATTTGGGAAACGATTGAATAAAGCGACCGCAAAAAAACGGACAAACTCAATCGCAAATTGGGTTCGCTCGCTCGATCGCTCACTCACTCACAACCTCTCTCTCACACTCTTAAAATGCGATTAATTAGATTAATTAATTACAAATCCTGTAATTAATTAGATATATTTTTAAATCGCCTGACAGCACTAATGTAAAATACTATCATAAAAAAGCAGCAAAAATGTCAGTACTTGTGTAATTAAAGGTGTACCATGTAGTCTTTGAAGGTTGGAGATCGCTACTTCGCTAGGTTGTTGATTATTTTACCTGGAATGTTCAGTATTAAACTTGTCTATCTTGCAAATATTCAATTACACTACTAAATATACCTGAATATACTGAAGGAGGGAAGCCTACTGGATTACTGAACTGTCAACTATTGAATCTGGTGGACTAAATGAAGCACAAGATTTGAGTTGCTTTTATAAATAATTACTTGTTAATATTGCTTGTGGGGTGTTTAACTAGTGTCTTAATATAATCATGTTGTGGTTGTGTGTTTGTCCATTCCTGCAGATTCTGCACTGGCCAACTGGTGTAAGGTTTACTTTTTCTATATATATTATGTACACTGAATGTTATTTCTGTTTTCCTACTGTATATATGTAAGATATATTGCATTTAAAAAATATAACTTTAAGTGACGGAACATGTGACCGGATGGTATTTAGTCACACCTGGCAGTCCAGAGGTGGGACAAAGTCATTGCTGGGCAAGTCCCAAGTAAGTCTAAGTCTTTTGCACTCAAGTCCGAGTGAAGTCCCGAGTCAAGAGTATCCAAGTGCCGAGTCAAGTCCAAAGTCAAAGCTCTCAATTCGAGTCCAAAGTCCTAGCATTTTAGTTTCGAGTCATTTCGAGTCCCCTTTACAAAGAAATAAAATTTCTACAAATCATATAATGTCTGCAAGATCTGGCGCGTGGATGCTTGTTTCCGCATCATTTGTTGTGCAATTTGCCTTGGATGCGGTCGAATGAAAGCAACGTAGATCTACTGTGATTGGATGTTGTGCAAGCCGCGCGCACATGCTCTTTGCATACATTTTCGCAGATTCACAAGTACGAGTGCGGTCCTTATCAACATACTTTTAGAGTTTTTTTTTTCATTGGACGTACCAAGTCATCACAAGTCAAAAGGCCTAGGTCCAAGTGAAGTCACGAGTTATTGATATTGAAGTCCAAGTCGAGTTGCAAGTGTTTGTACATTTTGTCGAGTCGAGTCTAAAGTTATCAAATTCGTGACTCGAGTCTGACTCGAGTCGAAGTCACATAACTCGAGTCCACACCTCTGCCTGGCACTACTCGGGTGAACCTGATGATGCCGTAGAAGCGAAACGCGTTGTTCGCTAAGCCTAATAAAGAGAGTAAAGTCAAGCGCTAAACTTCTTTTTTTCTGGAATTATATCTGAATATACCTTGCAAAACATGTATTCTGTTGAGTGGGGCTGCCTCCTCTCAGATCTGACTAGTAACTTAACATGGTGACATTTGCTAGGACGTATATTATTCAAAAGTGGCTCTTGTGATCTTTTAGCCATGTTAGACTGTCATTACCTCCTCAAAAACAAACCTGAATTTCTGTTTTGTTTCATTCACACATGTTTGAATAACCCTTTTATTATTACTCTGTCTACATCTCCAAAGCTCAAAATGCTCTGTTCCACCTCGTGATGTCATGAAGTGGTAGTTTTCATACAGCTACATTTTACCTTTAGTTCAGCAGAGATCGGCAATTCCAGGGCTGAAATTATATAAAAAAAACACTTTCTAGTGAAGGTGTATGGAGTTTAAAAACACAGTGGATCACTTCCTGTATTATCACATGACATCACAAGGTGGAACAGAGTATTTTCCGTTCATGAGAAGAACCTAAATATGCAGGATTTGTGTGTAAAACGTGTGACTGAAACAAAACAACTCCAGTGTTTGTGATGAGGAAACAATATATAACAGATTAGTAAATAGTGTGATATAGGCCCTTTAATGCCATATGGGACAAATATACAAAGCAATATCATCTCCCTGGAGACAAAGTGTTGGACCAGAAAAGTTACATAGTGCATCTTTAGTACTATGTAATATTCCAATACAGTGGTACCTCACCTTACGAAAGACCCAACAAACGGAAATTCCAAGTTACGAAACGCCTTCACGTTAAATTTTGGTCTCTAGATACGAAAGAAAATTTAAGTTACGAAACGCGAAATCTCAAAAATTCAAATAATGCGCGCTCAGCCACACACATTATACGCTTTTCTCAGACTGGATTTAAACTTTTCTCACATTTGTCTCTCGTTTAAACACTCAAACTTTCATAGATTTTCAACAAAATGTATTAAATAGTGAAGTGTGGGGGGAAGGGGGAGGGGGGAGAAGACTGAGCGCGGACACGTGTGTGATAGCGCAGCATGACCCGGCGCGGGGCTTATTATTATTATTATTATTAACGAGGTCCAACGTGCTCCATAAGCATAAGAAATCCAGGGTTCTCTACAAAGGCAAATGGTAGGTCACTCATTGCGATCATTTGTGCTCCTGGCTGTGTTCTCCTGGGCCTTCGCACTGTCAAGGGGCATTTTTCTCTCCTTTTCAAACTCTCCTGCAGCGTGAGCTGACTCGTCTTTGGCTGGGTTGCCTGTAACTCGCTGTATTGTGTCGGGTGTTTGTTTTTGAGGTGCCGTATCGGTTTGTTGTGTTAAATGTCGCCCTTTCCTTTCCACCCCTTGCAATCCCAAGTTTACATATCCCACCGTTTGCTATGGCAATGTTGTTGTCATCAACTTTATAGTATTTCCAGACCCAGACATACTCGCCAAACATTATAGAGTTCTTAGAGCGCTCATTATAGCGCTCTTCTTGTCTCCTCTCTGTACTCGCGCTTTGCGCTTCGAGCTGCTTCCGTGTATTTAACCAATATCGTGTCATGCCGCACGCGTTGATGTTTCTGTGTGAAGTCTCACTCTGTGCCACCTCATAACCATAGATCTCATCGAGGATATGTTAAAAAATAATAAGAATACTTGCTACTAGCAAGTGTAAATAATGGGTGGGGATTTATGACGATTTATGCAACGGTGGGCGACGAGGGTCTGAAAGGAGGACAAAATGTAAAAAAGGAGGACACGTGACAGACGGCCAGACAGACAGCTCTAAAACCGGACTGTCCGGACGAAATCCGGACAAATGGTCACCCTACCCAATCAGGACGCAGAACACAGTGTTACACTATAAAAAAAAGTTACACTATAAAAAAAAAACTTGGAACGGGGCCTTGGAACGAATCAGGCTTTTTCCATTGAAATAGCTACTCAACTTACGAAAAATTCACGTTACGAAACCACTTCTGGAAGGAATTAATTTCGTAAGGTGAGGTACCACTGTACTGGAAAGAGCTCTCATAGTTTGAGTATTATCCCACCTTGAAAATAACCAATAAAACAAATTTCCAGCACTGCCCTTAAATCTCTCTCTCTCTGTCTCTCTCTCTCTCTGTCTGTTTCTCACTCTGTCTGTCTCTCTCGCTCACTCTCTCTGTCTCTCTCTCGCTCACTCTGTCTGTCTCTCTCTGATTCTCTCTGTCTCTCTCTCTGTCTCTCTCGCTCACTCTGTCTGTCTCTCTCTCTCACTCTCTCTCTCACTCTCTCTCAGTCTCTCACTCTCTCTGTCTCTCTCTCTCAGTCTCTCACTCTGTCTGTCTCTCTCTCACTCTGTCTGTCTCTCTCTCTGTTTCTATCTCACTCTGTCTCTCTCTCTGTCTCTCTCTGTCTCTCTCTCACTCTGTCTGTCTCTCTCTCTCTCAGTTTCTCTCTCACTCTGTCTCTCACTCTGTCTGTCTCTGTCTCTCTCCCTCTCTGTCTGTCTCTTTTTCCAGCACATACCCTAAAATCTACCGCTCTCATCTCTCTCACTCTTTCTCTGTCTCTCTCTCTGTCTGTCTCTCTTAGTCTGTCTCTCTCTCTCTCTCTTTTTCCAGCACATACCCTAAAATCTACCGCCCCATCTCTCTCACTCTCTCTCTGTCTCTCTCTCTCACACACTCTCTCTCTCAGCACATACCCTAAAATCTACCTCTCCATCTCTCTCACTCTCTCTCTGTCTCTCTCTCTCACACACTCTCTCTCTTTCTGTCTCTCTCTCTCTCTCTCTCTCTCTCAGCACATACCCTAAAATCTACCTCTTCATCTCTCTCACTCTGTGTCTCACTCTCTCTCTCTCTCTCTCTCAGCACATACCCTAAAATCTACCTCTCCACCCCCCCCAATCTTTGAACATTATCCCACCTTAAAAATAACCAACAAAAACAAATTTCCAACACTACCCTTTCTCTCTCTGTCTCTCTCTCTCTCCCCTCCATGTCTCTCTCCCTCTCTTTCTTCTCGTTCTCATGCTTTTACAGTGAGGTGCGTTGAAAGCTTTCTTTGTTGCTACGCTCCGTGGAGTTTGAATGCTCCCGAGCAGGCTCCAAAGTGCAGCCAGCCCCACGAAGACATCTCGTGAAAGGCATTCTTCCCCTGACTTCTCCCTGGACCCTCCACAATGGACCCCACCACTCCTTTCTAGTCAGGCCCGCGCTAATGGCTAAGACAATATTTGCAGGAATGAAGGGGGATTTCATTTACATTCACGGGCCTGTCTAGGTTCCTATTCAGCGCACTTCTCAAACTCGGCCTGATTTCGCTTTGATTTTGCCGATGGGCTCCTCCCACTGAAAACTCTGTACTTTTTTTTCTACTTTTTCAAAGACCATTTACAGCCCTGAGCTTGGAATTGCTGGCAAAAAGCAAAACAGAAGAAAGAAACAGGTGTGGTGTGGGAAACTGCTCAAAACTTGGCAATAATATGTGTAATGTATGCACAGTTTTATACTTATTTATGTACGGTACAAAATGTTTTCCTCGCCGAATAAAACGTTTCCAAAAGCCAAATCCATTCACTGGTGAAATTATACATATTGGAATCAAATGCAGTAGCCAAAAAGTGTACTCAAATAAGAATAACGTTCAAAATACAAAGTACAAAGAAATACAAATACAAAGAAAAGAGGAAAAAGTATTTGGGAAAACTAGCATTCAAGTAAGAGTAACTTAAAGAGTGTTAGGACGTAACATCTGATTTATAATTTAAAGTTAATGTCATTTGAAGGAGAAAAACATTAATAAATAATGCTCAAAATCAGATATTTTCAAAGGATAAACCACAAAAATGAGAAACTAAATCATACCTGAAGGAGCGGTGCATAATGGCAACATACAGCTCCGGAAAAAAAATAAGCGACGACTGCAAAATGATAAGTTTTTCTGATTTTACTGCTTATAGGTATGTGTTTGGGTAAAAGGAACATTTTTGTTTGAGTCTATAAACTACTGACAACATTTCCCCCAAATTCCAAATAAAATATTATCGTTTAGAGCATTTATTTGCAGAAAATGACAAATGGTCAAAAATAACAAAAAAGATACATGTTTTCAGACCTCAAACGATGCAAAGAAACAAGATCAAATTCATTTTAAAACAACATAATACTAATGTTTACACTTAAGAAGAGTTCAGAAATCAATATTTGGTGCAATAACCTTTATTTTTAATCACAGCTTTCATGTGTCTTGGCATGCTCTCCACAAGTCTTTCACATTGTTCTTGGGTGACTTTATTCCACTCCTGGTGCAAGAACTGAAGTAGCTCAGCTTTGTGTTTGTGTTGGAATTCAACAGACACTGGAATCATGTTTTTCACTACCTCACTGTAAACTACTGTTACCTGTGCAATAACCAATAACCAATAACCTATGTGCAATATTTATATCATACTATGTGCAATACGAAATCTACATGCAACACTTATACCACACCATATTATGTGCAATCTGTGAAATACTCTACTTACACCTTATTTGATCTTTGATTTAATCCTACCTGCACCTTGTACATTGTACCTTGTATTTTTTATTACATTTTATTACATATTTTTATTATATTGTTTACTTCTTCCCCTGCACTTTTGCAACACTTTTTTACCATGTACTATTATTGCATGTTATTAGTACTTCTTGACTATCTTATCGAGTCAACGGTTCCTCTGATCCTAAGCATTTCATTGCATTGTTGACCTTGTGTTGATCCTGCATATGACAAATAAACAATCTTCAATCTTGAATCTTGAATCTTGAATGGAATGGCTGTAATACATGTAGAGATGCTGATTTCAGAAAAAAATGCAGTGGTTTTTCCAGAGCTGTAAAGCTTTTGTCACTTGTAGACTTACTCAGTGATTTTGAGGAGTGCTGTCTTTGAGTATAGAGTCAAAGCTTTAAAGAAATTTTTGTAAAGGTGTACGTTGTTGCTTTTCTAGTGTAAATATCGGCCACCTGCTTGTCTCCATGGAGATGTTATCACCTTTTGGCCATGCCTGCTTTTCAATGCGCAGTCACGGAAGCTAAATAAGGCCAATGCAAGGAAACACGACTGATTTGGTGCCAGTTATACAGACCCTCCAGGAATTCGCGATGTTGCGATTTGCAACTTCAACGCAACTTCAGCCAATCCCCGCGAATTCAGGGCGGTGTTGCAATTTTGACCAATCACCGCAACTTTTCCGCAATTTTTACTAATTTTGACCAATCATCGGCGACGTATTGAACGCCGAACATCTTCCTTCTGTTTAGGAGACATAACTGAGATGAGGTGCACGGTGCGTTTGTGTGTGTGTATGCGGCAGAGGCGGTGGGTCACGTGAGTGTGGGTGTGTGCACGTACGGAAGTGTGTGCGTGTAAAAGCGCGCGCTCACCTGTCACACAGAGGAGAGAGTCAGGGTTGGGGTGTAGCCGTATTTTTTGTTGAACGCAAACCATTCATTCATCTTTCACGTTAATCTGTTCATCCTGCTGGTTTTCATGAGTTCCATTTCATCCTGCTGCGCTGTCATAGCTGTGTGCGCTCTTTTTGTAATAAATGCACAAAACATATCTGGATCTCAGCGTATCTGTCACCATAGCCTCCTCTTTGCGCGTCACAAATCTGCGAGCCATAGGACCCAACCTCATATTCTCGGCGGCTAAAAGGTTTGACTGCAGTCAAGGCGGTGCACACTTGCTCAGCCCCGATTGCAGTCCGCGGACCGCTTAACGACTGCGGTCTTCGGACCGCGTGTTAACTGCGCATGGGACAAAAAAGAAGTGGGACAGCAGTCGTCGCGCCGGTGTACTGTCGAAATGTGTGACGCACATGCCCTTCAGGCCACGCTCCGAGCTGCGCGCTCTGGGAATTGGGACACGGCTTCTAATGGCAAAGAAACATGTCTGCGGCCAGACACCTGCCCACAAAAATAACAGCAAAAGACCGCGCGAAACAGTTCCCCTCCTAGTAGTAATTTATTTTCGATGTTGGTAAGGTTGTTTTAGGACCATATCTGTGATCTCTGTGTCTTTGTATTATTCTTTGTCAGTAATAACTCACTATTCAAAATATTATTCAATTTTAATTACAAAAAGCGAAAATCGCAACTATTTATCGCAACTTTCACTTCCTCCCGCAACAAAATCGCAACAAAAACCTTAAAAGCACCGCAACTTTCATCGCAAATTTTTGGAAAAGCTCCCGCGAATTCAGGCATTTTAGCCCGCAACAATCACAAAAAATGCCCGCGAAATCCTGGGGGGTCTGGTTATAGTGTCAGAACTATTTTAAGAATGCTACCAGTCTTCTCTGTCTTTAAATCAACTAATCATTGTTTACATTACACAGACAGGAAAGACGGCTGATTGTGATACTGATCTAAGTTTTGATGCGAGATCTCAACAATAAATGAACCATGATTCTAGCAAAGTTTCTGCAAACCACTGTAAAGATTGCATAAATTATAACGGATCACATGCTCAATTGCTATATTTCTTTCTACAAAATGTATAATTTCTTTTTCTCCATAAGACAAAAGTTAATTTAGTATTCAGGGGTCACCAAACAGAGTCCACAGTGAGTCAACGTTTGAGACCCACTGCAGTAAATCTTAAAATTTTACTTCTCTGAGTTATTCATTTGCATTTATTAGAAAAAAATAGGTAGAATATCGGATCAAAAATATTACATTTGACAGTGTAAAGGATATCAGCAGATGTATTTTCATTTAAAATAGCTGTGACACTCTTGGCCCCCTACAGGATCATTAAAGATAATGTGTGGAACAGAGCAAACTGATCCGTTAAACCTGTACAGCTGCAGGATCAATATGAACACACTGGACTTATTATAAAGGCCTATGAGGACATCCTGATGAGAATTCAATCAGCATCAGCGCGCTATAAGGTGAAAAACAGGCTGATATGGGTGGAAATTTAAACAAGAAAAATACCACATAATCAAATTTTAAATGAAGCAACTTGGGCAACATGAGGTTAAAGCAATAGAGCTGTTTTGTGAAAATATATATAAAAATGACCAGTTGTAAAATATATTGCATATTGTAGTTCTTAATCAGATTTTGATGCTATTTATTTTTGAAATTTCATGAGAAAACCGAACCATTCAGAGAAATTTGTGACTCTGAATTGGTTTAAAGGTCCTATATTACACAAAACTGACTCTTGTGAGCTTTAAGTCATGTTATAATGTTCTTAACTCATCAAAAACATAAGAGTTGTATTTTTTTTCTTCATTCACATGTTTGAATAACACTGTATTATTAAGTTGTCAACATCCCCAAAGCTGAAAATGTCATGAAGTGCTATAGTTTTCGTTAATTTCAGAGACTGGCAATTCCAGGGCTGAAATTATCCAAATGATTCTAGTGAAAGTATGTGTTTAAAAAGTTTAAAAACGCAGTGGAGCACATGACATCACAAGGTGGAACAGACTTTCAGTTTGAGAGAAGAAAGCCTATATGCAGGATTTGTGAGAACTACTGTTGCACATTTATTTTTATCTTTATTTTTCAATGCACATTCTATTGCACAGATTACTACATCTGTAAATAGGTATTTATTCTTTGTACACTGTACACTGTCTTTTTTGCACTGCTTGGCCAGGGAGAAACGGAATTTCGATTCACTGTATGTCGAACACATATGGCAGAATTGACAATAAAGTTGACTTTGACTTTGAATAATACAAACTTCCACTGAAAACTGTGATGAATATTTACCACAACTGTCCCACCAAACTGAGTAATAACTGGAAAAACATGAAAATTTGTCACTTTAAAGGTGACTACAAACATCATGGGGATGTTGTTGCTTTGTCTAGAATGTTCCACAGTATATATATAAAACCTACATATCACCAGGGAGATAGGCAGGTTACAGCACTACATAACATTAAAATTCAGATCTGTTTACAGGAGAACGCTTACGGGTAAAAACGACAAAATATTTTATCGGAAATATTTTAGATTAGATGGTGATGCGTGAAAAGTCCCTCAGTCGTCCAGGTAGAATCCATGATAAAAGGAGAAGTTCAATTTGTCAACTGGACAAAGTTTGTTTGGTTGAAAACGTTTCGCCGCTCATCCGAGAGGCTTCGTCAGCTCTGGTGGAGCTCACCAGAGCTGACGAAGCCTCTCGGATGAGCGGCGAAACGTTTTCAACCAAACAAACTTTGTCCAGTTGACAAATTGAACTTCTCCTTTTATCATTAGATGGTGATGGCGTTTTGGGGCTTAAAAACACAAGAAACTGAAAACGCCCTCCAAAGTGGCAAACTTGAATACGCTCCGCCGCAGTGTTTTCGTACACTGCCCAAGACGCAAAACTCTGGTCAAATCTGCTGACGTCGCGTACGTGTTTACGTCACATCGGTCCATATATCAGTGTACTTTGTTTGGTAGGAATCCCAGTCCACATTTTGTTGCGCCTTTGTTGCTTTGTAGTCTAACGTGGTCTGAAGCAATAGTTGAACTTCTTCGTCTGACCACACAAATTTTTAGCCATGTTTTGTTTTGCTTGCAGATGAGAAGAAGGAAGACTCTACGCATGTGCGCGGACATAGTGATAATGTATCACAGCGCCACCTAGCCGCCTGGCATGCATACCCAATCGAATTCCACACACTTTTGCGTCACCGTATGCACGCAGATTTCCTCCCGAAAACGCTCGTCTAAACGCGGAATAAAAAGTGAAGTTGTGACGCCAGTTTTGCATCTTCTGTTCAGACTAAAAACACTGATCAGAAAAATGAAAACAATAATTATAAACAAATGATTACAAGCCTGTTTTCAAATAAATGATGAAATACATAAATAACTGAACCCATTTTTGTACCTTCACCTTTAAAACTTTGTGTATTCTCTGTAGTGCTGTCAAAATGAGTGATTGTGTTTTTAAGCAATTGAAACACCTCCAAAAATGCCAGATGCCAGATGGATATGTTTAATGTCATACCATGGAACATTCCAGGTAAAGCAATAACATCTCCATGGAGACAAGCAGGTGGCAAACCCTCCACCACAAAAGTTACACAATGCACCTTTAACCTCTATTACGTCCCTATATTTTGCTTCTCCATAGATCTGATTGCTAACTTGTCTCCATTGTGAATACCAAGTCTATTTAAATTGTGGAATAATCAAGAGAAATGTTACACAGTGCATCTTTAAGCCCTTTAAGTCTCTACATTTTGACAGACACAAACCCTGGACATGGATCCCTGTAGCTCACTTCTCATTCACTTTCCCTGTGTGGAACTTCTCCTGCTGGTCTCTCCACACATCCCCTTCAGCGATGAGAGGATTATATCTGACATGTTTAAGGAAGTCACTTGGCAGCGTACACAGATTCTGGTGCCAACTACAACTCAATAAGCGTGTATTGTCTGAGCAGGGTTCAGCAGCCTGTCTGTCTGTCAAAATGGAGTCAGATTAATCCCATGTACAGGGGAAGCATGTGAGGCTCGAGTATTAAGTCTGCAATCAGTCCAGATGTCAGGTAGGATGACAGAGGGGAGCTGTGCTGTTGCTAAAGCCATCATTGTCATTTGATTTGGTAATAGGAGGGTTGGCAGGTGAGAGATTGCAAGTATGAAGCATGGGAATAATTTAGTGTGTTATGGTAAAAGGGCTAATACTGGCACAATATATCATTATAGAGGACAGGCTTTCTTACTGACTACAATTTTTTCGATTTTTGACATTAATATTAAGCACAATTGACTCTTGTGAGCTTTAAATCATGTTCTAATACTGTCACCTCCTCAAAACATACCTGGAGTTCTATTTTGTTTTATTCGCACATACAGCTCTGGGAAAAAAATAAGAGACCACTGCATTTTTTTTCTGAAATCAGCGTCTCTACATGTATTACAGCCATTCCATTCCAGCGTCTGTTGAATTCCAACACAAACACAAAGTTGAGCTACTTCAGTTCTTGCACCAGGAGTGGAATAAAGTCACCCAAGAACAATGTGAAAGACTTGTGGAGAGCATGCCAAGACGCATGAAAGCTGTGATTAAAAATAAGGGTCATTGCACCAAATATTGATTTCTGAACTCTTCTTAAAGGAAAAGTAAAGTTTTTTTTACAATTTGGTAATAAATTATTTCGGTAATAAAACAAGTTGTTTTACTCACCCATATCACTTTGGTGTCATATGGATGTTTTAGATTAGCGTTAGGCTAACGCTTTTAGCTAACGCTGTTTCCTTTGGTCAAAAGTGGCCTGTAATCCGAGATTTAGCCATAGTTTCGAGTAGATGAGGACGCCAGTGCGCATGCGCGGAGTGTGCTCTCAGCTCCAGGGACCCAAACATGGAACGCATAGCTGTAAACTATGGATAAATCTCGGATTACAGGCCACTTTTGATTCAAACAAAATCGTAGACTAAGACATCGAGCTTCTATGATTTGAAAAGTGCTAAAGTTTGTGTTATTTGGAGCCCGCACAGGGCATATTACATGCTCGGGGAATGCCCCGAGCTATGGCTATAAGTCGCGCTAGGCTAACGGCGTTAGCCTAACGCTAATCTAAAACATCTCTGGAAATGCTCCATATGACACCAAAGTGATATGGGTGAGTAAAACAACTTGTTTTATTACAGAAATAAGGCTCAAATTGTAAAAAACGTTACTTTTCCTTTAAGTGTAAAGATTAGTATTATGTTGTTAAAATGAATTTGATCTTGTTTCCTTGCATTGTTTGAGGTCTGAAAACATGGATCTCTGACCATTTGTCATTTTCTGCAAATAAATAAATGCTCTAAACGATAATATTTTTATTTGGAATTTGGGGGAAATGTTGTCAGTAGTTTATAGACTCAAACAAAAATGTTTCTTTTGCCCAAACACATACCTATAAGTAGTAAAATCAGAAAAACTTATAATCAATCAAACAAACAGTATTTATAAAGCACTTTTCATACAAAAAATTTAACACAAAGCACCTTACAGTGATTAAGGATTAGAAGATTGACTTTTTATTAGGGCTGGGAATATTAACGCGTTAATCGCGATTAATCGCGATAGAGTTTTAATCGCGAACCATTTTTTTAATCGCGATCAGAGGTTTGCCAGCATTTTCCGCAGTTCTACCATCCATATGCAGCTCATTTGATTGTATTAATTAAACTCATTGTCGGTTAAACGCGCTATTTTGAGTTTGCTAGTATTTTGTTCCTTCTACGCATCCGTAGGCAGCTCGAGCGGGCTTCAGTCATTTATTTACAATTTCTCAAAGTAAGCACTATTACTGGTTCATTGTTACTTTTTCCTTTCTCTGCACTTTTTTGAAATAAAAAAAAATGGTGAGAAATACTTTGCATTGTGAGTTTAACTTTAGATTCGAACGGTCTTACTGCAAGATATCAATTTTAAACATGCAAAATAAATCACGATTAATCGCGATTAACTATGAAAATTCTGAGATTAGTTGCGATCAAGAAAATTAATCGTTTGACAGCCCTACTTTTTATTGATCTCACACAGGAGAAATTGTTTTCTGCATTTGACCCGGGGACCATCCCCATGATTTTGTTGTTTTGGTTTGGTCAGGACCCAAGCTGGAGGATTTTACCTACGGTGCATGTTTTGGGTTGGTGGGGGAAACCGGAGTGCCCGGAGGAAACCCACCCAAACACAGGGAGAACATGCAAACTCCACACAGAAAGGCCCGGGCGACCCAAACCTTCTTGCTGTGAAGCATGAGTGCTAGCCACTCAGCCACCGTGCTGCCATAATGAAGAGTTACTCAAATACAGCTCTGCAAAAAAATAAGAGACCACTGCAAAATTATCAATCCAGTTATTCCAAGGCTTCAAATGCTCATTTCTCCCCTTCAAGTTAACAGCTACCCTTTTGTTCAGTAGAGATCGGCAATTCCAGGACTAAAATTATCCAAATGATAGTGAAGGTCTGTGGAGTTTAAAAGCACGAGCAAGCACTTCCTGTATAACATGACATTAAATGTGAAATGGAGCGTTTTCAGTTTGAGAGAAGAACAGCAAAATATGTTGAATTTCTGTATTAAAAATGTGTGCGCCACAAATTTCACTGATCTGGTCAAGATTTTACAACTTATATCAAGTTAATCATCTTGTTTTCAGATTTATTATCTACTTTCTAGACCAAAAGACTGCATAATTCTAGTCTAGAGGTAGTTTATTTTAAGATAACTTGTCAAGTAACATTATCTTGCTGCATAGACAGATAATTTCACTACTTTTAAGTCATTTTCTGTGTTTATTTCTTAAATTTTGGCCAAGCTTTTTTGCAGTGTGAATAAAACAAAACAACTCCAGGCATGTTTTGATGAGGAAACAACATTACAACATAGACCAGAAATGAATTATGGGCCCGTTAATAGTCCCTTGTAAAGCAGTTGGAAATGGGAAAATCCTATATTGCTGAATACTATATTTACTGCACACATTATAGACGCAAAACTTTTCACCTGTTGGACTCTACAGACAGTCTCGCCCCCTCTGTCTGACCGCCCTCCCCCCCTCATTGTACTGGGATCATGCTTTGCTAATGTACCCTACAATTAAGTCATTTTGGAGGAATTTGAGAGGCTGGAGTGGCTCTGGTCTCGTCTCCTTCGGTGTGTGATTTTGTGTGATTTTGTGACGTCTGTGTGATGTGTGCGTCTGGGCCCGGGAAGGAGACGAGAGGAAGAGTCAGCGGCAGAGGGAGAGCTGTCATCACCGCTCCTGTAAATACTGTGTACTTTAATCTAACTCTGCAAAACACAGGCATTTGGAGTGGACAGTATAATTTGGGTATTTGATGAAAAGAGGAGTTACGGTGGCAGTGAGACTCAAAAGGTGGTGCAGGTACGATCCTGGTGGTAGGGAGCCGTTTGGCATTTCATCGTCCTGTAGTATTGATATTAAAGTATTGATATATCAACTTACAGACATACAAATGTGACTATCAATAATGTTATGTAAACTAATTAATATAGTACATTTCTTTATTGTTTTATGTCAAAGCAGCATATTGAACTATCCATGGGTTTCAACATACAGCTCTGGACAAAAAAATAAGAGACCACTGCATTTTTTTCTGAAATCAGCATCTCTACGTGTATTACAGCCATTCCATTCCAGCGTCTGTTGAATTCCAACACAAACACAAAGCTGAGCTACTTCAGTTCTTGCACCAGGAGTGGAATAAAGTCACCCAAGAACAATGTGAAAGACTTGTGGAGAGCATGCCAAGACGCATGAAAGCTGTGATTAAAAATAAGGGTTATTGCACCAAATATTGATTTCTGAACTCTTCTTAAGTGTAAACATTAGTATTATGCTGTTTTAAAATGAATTTGATCTTGTTTCTTTGCATTGTTTGAGGTCTGAAAACATATCTTTGTTGTCATTTTCTGCAAATAAATGCTCTAAACGATAATATTTTTATTTGGAATTTGGGGGAAATGTTGTCAGTAGTTTATAGACTCAAACAAAAATGTTCCTTTTGCCCAAACACATACCTATAAGTAGTAAAATCAGAAAAAACTGATAATTTTGCAGTGGTCTCTTTATTTTTTTCCAGAGCTGTATGCCATCCGATCTCCATGGCAATTAAGAAATTCAAATCAAAATATTATCTTATGAATAGAGAAAGGTCCTCTATGAGTCCTCACAAAGTCAGAAATTGTTTGTCTAAAAGGGTGGTTTAAAGCTCACAAAAGTCAATTTTGCATAATATAGGACCTTCAATACCAACTTAGTAATTTTTTTAATATAATTAAATGTATGCTCTTTTAGTCTGGCATTCTAAAAACACTGATCAAACAAAGAAAAAAACAATTATTTTATTATTATTTAATAAACAAATATTTACAGGCCTGTGTTCAAATAAATGATGACATACATAAATAACTGAACCCATTTTTGTATCTTCAGCTTTAAAACATTGTGTATTGTTTTCTTGTAGTGCTGTCAAAATCTTGGATAGAGATGTCATGTGTTTGTGAAGGAAGTAGATTTCCCCCTTTTTCCCAGCGCTCCCTGAGTAATCACAAACAAACACAGCAAAGACGGCTGCTTCCTACTTCCTGTTTGAGCCACGGACGTGTTTTTATCCCAAAGACCAATGGAGCCAATCCAGCGCAGGACGCATCTCCACAGGCTCAAACATGCCCCGTCATCTCTTGGAAAAAAAGGAAAAAAACATATGCAGTAACTGTGGCTGGAGACACTTTCTACGCACAAATTACTCACGGGGGTTTATATGGAGTGAGAGACAGTAAATCAAAGCTCAAAAAAGAGAGGAAGAAAGACAAAGGATGAGAGAGGGATGAAAGTGGGATTCAAAAGAGATTAACGTCGTAACAGATGTGGTGAAGTACTCAAAATGCCAGTATGTACTCAAGAACTACTGCCTAATTATTATCCAGTGTAAACTGACTGCACATGATAAGGCGAGTCTAATATAACCAATATACTGTATTTAAAGGGCCCATGTTACACTATTATCATTTTTCCTCATCAAAAACAAACCTGGAGTTGTGTTTTGTTTCATTCACACATGTTTAACACACAAACCTGCATATTTATTTATCTAAACAAAATTGTGATGTCATGTGGTAATACAGGAAGTGCTCCACTGTGTTTTGAAACTCCGTACACCTTCACTAGAATCATTTGGATGATTTCAGACCTGGAATTGTCAACCTGTGCTGAACAGAAGATAAAAGGAGCTGTTGACTTGGAAACTACTTCTTCATGACATCACAAGGTGGAACAGGGCATTTTGAGCTTTGGAGATGTTCAGTCCTAGTTCAGTCCTGCTTTAGTCCTGGTTTAGTCTCTGGTTCAGTCCTAATTCAGTCCTGCTTTAGTCCTGGTTTAGTCTCTGGTTCAGTCCTGGTTCAGTCCTGCTTTAGTCCTGGTTTAGTCTCTGGTTCAGTCCTAGTTCAGTCCTGCTTTAGTCTCTGGTTCAGTCCTGCTTTAGTCCTGGTTTAGTCCTGCTTTAATACTGGTTTAGTCCCTGGTTTAGTCTTGCCTTAGTCTTGGTTAGTCCTGGTTCAGTCTTGCTTTAGTCCTGCTTTAGTCTTCGTTTAGTCCTAGTTCAGTCCCTGGTTTAGTCTTGTTTTAGTCCTGGTTTAGTCCCTGGTTTAGTCCCTGGTTTAGTCCTGGTTTAGTCCTTGGCTTAGTCCCTGTTTTATTCCTGTTTTATTCCTGGTTCAGTCCTGGTTTAGTCCTGGTTTAGTCCCTGGTTCATTCCTATTTTAGTCCTGGTTTAGTCCCTGGTTTATTCCTGCTTTAGTCCTGGTTTAGTCCCTGGTTTAGTCTTGTCTTAGTCTTGGTTAGTCCTGGTTCAGTCCTGCTTTAGTCTTCGTTTAGTCCTAGTTTAGTCCATGGTTTAGTCTTGTTTTAGTCCTGGTTTAGTCCCTGGTTTAGTCCTGGTTTTGTCCCTCATTTAGTCCTGGTTTAGTCCTTGGCTTAGTCCCTGTTTTATTCCTGTTTTATTCCTGGTTTAGTCTTGTTTTAGTCCTGGTTCAGTCCTGCTTTAGTCCTGGTTTAGTCCCTGGTTCATTCCTATTTTAGTCCTGGTTTAGTCCCTGGTTTATTCCTGCTTTAGTCCTGGTTTAGTCCCTGGTTTAGTCTTGTCTTAGTCTTGGTTAGTCCTGGTTCAGTCCTGCTTTAGTCCTGCTTTAGTCTTCGTTTAGTCCTAGTTTAGTCCATGGTTTAGTCTTGTTTTAGTCCTGGTTTAGTCCCTGGTTTAGTCCTGGTTTTGTCCCTCATTTAGTCCTGGTTTAGTCCTTGGCTTAGTCCCTGTTTTATTCCTGTTTTATTCCTGGTTTAGTCTTGTTTTAGTCCTGGTTCAGTCCTGCTTTAGTCCTGGTTTAGTCCCTGGTTCATTCCTATTTTAGTCCTGGTTTAGTCCCTGGTTTATTCCTGCTTTAGTCCTGGTTTAGTCCCTGGTTTAGACTTGTCTTAGTCTTGGTTAGTCCTGGTTCAATCCTGCTTTAGTCCTGCTTTAGTCTTCGTTTAGTCCTAGTTTAGTACCTGGTTTTGTCCCTCGTTTAGTCCCTGGCTTAGTCCCTGTTTTTTCCTGATTTAGTCTTGTTTTAGTCCTGGTTCAGTCCTGCTTTAGTCCTGCTTTAGTCCTGCTTTAGTGCTGGTTTAGTCCCTGGCTTAGTCCTAGTTTAGTCCCTGGTTTATTCCTGTTTTAGTCCTGGTTTAGTCCCTGGTTTATTCCTGTTTTAGTCCTGGTTTAGTCCCTGGTTTATTCCTGTTTTAGTCCTGGTTTAGTCCCTGGTTTATTCCTGTTTTAGTCCCTGGTTTAGACTGATAAAAGAGTTACTTAAAGATATGCAAATGAAACAAAACACAACTCCGGGTGTGTTTTTGAGGAGGTTGGCTTAAAGCTCACAAGAGTCAATTTTGTGTGATATAGAACCTTTCAGTAAATAAGTAATGAAAGTAGTTATAGCATGTTTATATTTAAAGCTTCATTTGATTTTCCTCTCTCTACCTTTCCACACTCCTACTAGTTTAGCCACAGCTGCCCTGGGGCAAACAGACAGAAACATGACTGCCAGTCTGCCAACCACATCTCCAACCGCTGTGCCCACAGACTGGACTACTGTAACTGATACTACTGTAAGTACTAGTATCTCATTTTTCTCTTCAAAACTTTATTAAACAATTTCTGAAGTACTTTTTTGAAGCATGTACAGTATCTTTGTCGCCATATTTTGTTTTATTGAGTAAATATTGAACTGCTCAATCAATCAGTGCTTTGTTTGTCACTCCCCGCTCTGTATCTACATGCAGAAAAGTTGTTTCCAGTATGGTTTGAGACGCATCCATGGTGTATGTTACTTCTTTATGAATAATGACATGAGCTGAAATGCACCCAAGGGTCTGTGGTCTTTAGGGTGCTGTGAGTGACACCCTCCCACTCAGAGCTCAGGGCTGTTACTCTATGACTTAAGCACGAGCACAAAGAGCTCTTCTGTTTTCAGGTTCATACTGTACCGTGCAACTGTGCGTGAGCGTACAAATGAGAGGCTGTGGGGAAGGTGTAAATAGACTTCTTAAAGACAGATCTTAAACAGGGAACCACAATCAATAAATAAAAAACAAACAATAAACTGTGTACTGAAAATAGTCATTCAAAGTGCACTGTTCTTGTGCTTTTGTCCGTGGAGATGTTACTTTACCAGGAATAATCCACAGTATGGCATTAACCATCTATTTTGCAATTCAATTACTTGTTTTTAAAGGGACAGTGTGTAAGATTTTTACCCGTTAATTACTGAAATTGAAGATACCCATTCAAAAATACATTGTTTTCCAAGCCTTTTCACTTCCATCATGAAATCAAAGTATTCTTTTGGACTTAGATATAGTCACATAAAAGGGGGATCTTCCCCATATAGAGGCAGCCATTTTGAATACGAGAGCCACAGAAGGACATTTGGGCTCATCCTTCGCCGAGGCTCCTGCTAACAGCTGCTCAGCCGCGCTGCATATGGCTCCCCCTTCCCCCCTCCCCTTCCCCTTCTCTCCTTCGCTCCTCTGCTCCCATATGCAGCCAGGAGCGAAGGAGAGAAGGGGAAGGGGAGGGGGGAAGCGGAGAGCCTCGTGTAAAGAAGCATGCTGCTGGATCACACATCGTAATGGATATAACACGTATTTTGGACTAAATTGTTTTATTGGATTTTATTCGCTGGATCCTTATGGACAGATTGAGACCAAGTTTATGGTGAAATACAGAGTTTGACCTGTGCAGAGCCTTCAAAGGTAAGCTAAGTAAGCTAAGTTTTGTGCTTTTCTGTATAAAAGCCCCATGTGCTCGGGGAGTGATTGTTTTGCAGGGAAATGAATTGCATAGTCAAAAAGAGGAGACTGTAAGGTTTCATTTGATGTGTAGATTGTCATGAATCATGATCGGGATTGTGTGTTTTCATGCGAAAAGAAAAAAAAAAAAAGTGTTTTATGTATACAGCGGTTCGTGCACGCGAGCTGGCGGCGCTACGGCGCGCCCGGGTGACCCTCGTGGTCTGCCATAGCCAAATGAGGAAGTGGAATAGCTACTAACCACCTATGCGCCACGAATCCTACACACTGTCCCTTTAAAGCTCCAACATTAAAATATGTTAAAATGCACACACTCTTTCCACAGATCTGAACTGTAACATGGCCTTGTGATGTCGCCTGCTTGTCTCTATGGTAAAGATACGATACATTTAATGCCATGGAATTTTCTATACAAAGCAATAATATCTTCACGGATATATGACGGGCTCTCCACCAGAAAAGTTACGCAATGCACCTTTAAAGTTACCCTGTATTACATAGACTTATACTGTATTGTGTAACTGTGTACAGAGAGTATAAATGAGAGTAAACACACTTAAATACAGATACAGGGGTTTAATTTTATAACAAAATTTAGTAAATAAGTGAGAAAGTAATATACAGCACTTATAAAATTACACTAAATTACAGGAACATTGAGATTGCGTTTTAAATAAGTAAAATAGGACAATAAGACCCGCTAACACAACGCTTCTATATAAAAATACCATTAGTGGCAATAAAATAGAAGAGATAAGTGTATAAGTATAGAGTAAAGTTGGATTAAATTGGCACCAATGTGTACTACAAGAGCCCGTAGCACAAATGTTTTTAAATAGATCTTTTTTTTTTTTTTAGTTTAGTAACTACAAAAAACTATCCCACGCTATATGCTTTATCCTCCTGGGACCTGAAGAAAAAAGTGTACCTAAATTATTATTATTTTAATTTTATATTTGGAGGTAAATTAACACCTTAGCATTTACATTTTGTTCATTTTATTTTTATTCATAATGTTGTAACATGTCCTCTGTAATGGACGTCGGGGACATTTTGGTGTTAAATCCACGTGAAGTTAACAACAAAAAAGCTCCTACAGTCGCCTCCCTTTTAATTTCTTATTTTTAAATGTTTTTTAATATATTATGTTTTTTTTTTTTAATTTATTTGAGTATTTATTTACATATTTATTTTTATGTATACTTTTATTTATTTATTTATTTATTTTTATTTATTTTTAATTTTTTTTTTAAATCATAGTGCAGCCACAAACTAGAGTCTCAAAACAATTAAAAGATAGACTGGTTAACTCTATGTCCACTATAAAGGACACAAATGAATTGGCCGGGTCTCAGGAGGATATACCTTTTTAATCAGTGTACAAACTGTTACATGTTACATGTTTGAGAATTGCTATTTGTCTCATAAATGTTCTTGTAATTATATGATGATTATCTCAAGTGTTCCCCTCCTTCCAGTTCAGGTGCCAATGACAGTGTTATGAAATGTGTTATAGTATTTATGTACAGTATCTGACGGTCAATATTTAACTAACGCTTTTAAATGTACACAATACACAGTGTAACTTTTTAGTGGGGGCTCATCACCTGCTTGTTTTTACGGATATGTCATTGCTTTGTCTGGAATGTTCCACAGTATGACATTAAACTGCTCTGCCTTACCTAGGAAAACAGACATCAACTGTGAGCGGGGTTGCGTCTCCACAGATCTGGCCTGTAACTTAGGCTGGGTCCCATTACCTTAATTAAAATCACAAATGATCTCCTACTTGCAGCTGACAATGGACTCCTGACAATACTCATTTTACTGGATTTAAGTGCAGCTTTTGACACAATCACTCACACCATCCTCATCGACAGACTTATCTCTATTGGCATCTCACACACACCTCTCCACTGGTTCATTTCGTATCTTTCCTCCCGCTCTCAGTACATCCAAATTGGTTCATACTCCTCCCAGCACTACCCTCTTTCCTCAGGTGTCCCCCAAGGCTCAGTCCTTGGCCCCCTCCTATTCATTATCTACCTCCTTCCTCTTGGTCACATTTTCAGAAAACACAACATACACTTCCACTGTTATGCAGATGACACCCAGCTCTATATCTCCTCCAAACCATCCAACATCCTCCCACCCTCCTCCCTCACCCACTGTCTTCAGGAAATCAAATCCTGGTTCTCCTCCAACTTTCTAAAACTAAACAGCAATAAAACTGAAGTCCTACTCATTGGCACCAAATCTACACTAAACAAAATAGACAGCCTTTCAGTCACTGTAGATAACTCCTCCATTTCTCCCTCCCCTCAGGTAAAGAGCCTGGATGTCATCTTGGACAGCACTCTTTCATTCCAGTCACACATCAACAATATCACACGCACAGCCTACTTCCACCTCAGAAATATCAACCGTCTCCGTCCTTCACTCACCCCTCACACAGCCGCCATTCTTGTCAATAGCCTGGTCACCTCACGTCTTGATTACTGCAATTCCCTCCTGTACGGTCTCCCCCAAAAAACTATTCATAAGCTACAACTTCTGCAAAACTCTGCTGCCCCGATCATCACCAGAACTCCCTCTATTCACCACATCACCCCGGTCCTGCAGCAGCTTCACTGGCTCCCCATTCACTATCGTATTCAGTTCAAAATCCTACTCCTCACATTCAAGTCCATCCATAACCTGGCTCCTACTTATCTCACAGAACTCCTTCATGTCACCACACACACCCGCTCACTCAGGTCCTCCTCCTCCATCCACCTCACAGTCCCTCCTGCTCGTCTCAGCACCATGGGGAGCAGGGCCTTCAGCCGCTCTGCTCCCCATCTATGGAACTCACTCCCCCCAGACCTCCGGAACATTCAATCACTACCAATTTTTAAATCCAGACTCAAGACCCATCTTTTCAAAATATCTTACCCCACTTAATCATTCTCTCCCTGCTGACTGTTTCATTTTACTTGTATTGCTTTGTCCATTCTCTTTGTTTTATTTTGTATATACTGCCTGTTTTTAACTGTTTTTAACTGTTTTTAATTGATTGTCTTTGTGCGGTGTCCTTGAGTGTCTAGAAAGGCGCCTTGAAATAAAATGTATTATTATTATTATTACTCTGTCTTACCTCTTCCCCTACCCCTTCATCTACATCTTCGTCTTGCCCCTGGATAACAAGCTGAGAGGGTTCGGGGTACAAATGTTCCCCTAAGAAATGGGACACCACTCGATTACCGTTTGCGTCATCATCCCTTGCCTCTACCTGAGCTGCTACGTCTACAGAGGCGACAACAATTGACGCAAACAAACGTAAACAAATGTCAAGGATTATCGGGTACCTCAGCTCGACAAAAAAACTAGCTTGTTTATACATGAAAGTTGGATGAAAACGATAACGTCGGCTAAACAGACATCACTACAATTAAAACTGCAACAACAGTTCACTAAAAGTAACGTAGAACGTAAGCGTCATAATTGTAATCCATGCTAAACTGTTAATCGATAATTACAACTGCTGAAAATACATTTATGAGACTCCTTGGCTGGTCGATGTTTGTACATTTTCATGACATTGTGTAAATATGCCAGATTTAGCTACTTTAAAGCTACTTTCCATCCGTAGTCCTCCGACATTTAAAGACAACAACATGACAAACAGTAACAAAAAGCATTTATAATAGATACAGAACAATACATTACATGGTACACATTGAACATCACCTACAGTATGTTGACAGGTTTGGTTGATTTTGAGCCATTTTTTGTGACGCTGCCATCCTGATCCCAAAACCTGCCGGAGCTCGTAGACGTACCCCTTCGTTTCAAGTCTGGTCCAGGGGTATGTAGCCCTCGGTCGTGGCTCTAGCCCTTGATCAAAATTAGAATCGGGACACCCCTTACCCTCACATGAACGCGCAAAACCAAGGGGTAGGGGTAAGACGAAGGGGTAAGACAGAGAAATGGGACGCAGCCTTGGTCTGGTTTTGTCTCCATGAAAATACAAAGTTTTAATATCATACTGTGAAACACACAAAGCAATAACATCTCCATGGAGAAATCTTTTTTTCCCACCAGAAAAGTTACACAATGCCCCTTTAATTGGATACATACTGTATATTCCAAGTGAATTTCTTTTCATTTTTCTCTCTAAAACTTTGCAAACATGTTTCACTTGAGTTGTACAAAATAAATTCTTAATACCCAGTCAAATATAGCCAGGATACATTCTCTTCCGATTGAGAATTTGTGGGATTATCCAAGAATGTAACCAACCGTGCCATTAGCTGACTTCAAAATACTTTTAAATTGCTGGTTTGCAAATGGGGCAAAAGAGGCTGCAAAGTTGTTTATTTCAGAGTCAAATTTTAACTTCCCAGAAACTCAGATTTGGATTTTTTACATGTTCTATTAAAATATATCAGCATATTTTGTTTTAGATGTATTTCTAATGCGTCTGCTATCAATATTTTTGGTTACAGTAATTCAACTTACTCACATACTAAATAAATACTAACTAAACTTAACTAACATCTTATAAAGCATGAAAATGAAGGTTAATATCACTAAACAGATACCACAACAAAGCAGTAAAAGTATTGCATGTAGAAAATACAATACTTTTCTTACGCTATACAGTTTGGAATGACATCACGCTGTTTTTTGTTGGTTTCTTTCATGTATTTCTATGGTGGAATGTTAAGCAGTTACCATGGTGACGCATTAGCAAATTGTAAAATCGAAAAAGTTAAGATTAAGTTAAGAAAAGTGGATTTAAACAGCACATTTTCAGGAACCTATGAGCAATACGATCAGATTGTGTTAAATTAAAGCTCGAATCAAAGTCTAACAAGCCTCAGACAGAGCAGTGCTTACAGTTAGCTTCACACCCCCAGCTGCAAAGTATCAATACCGAATGCATATAGCTTGTACCATGTGACTAACCCCATTGGTCCACTATTATTATTCCTATACTGCGTGATTTTGTTGCCATATAATCTAAAAAATAATTGCACGCTGTGAAAGCCACCAGCGCCGTAAAAAGCACAATCCCAACTGTATTTTATAGCTGTTATTCTTGGCGTTGTATTGCGTTTTGATTTATAGTCTAATGTTAATAGATTGTGGTTCTGGTGAGTGTGTCCGCGATCCGGTAGAGATGCTAGCCGCTAATGCTAAAATAAGAGCTGGTTTGTTCTGGTTTTTTGAACAGAAGCCCTGGTCTCTTCGCTCTGTGGTCGGTAGCGGTGGTCACAAGTTTTTCGTTTTTTCTATACAAGCCTAAATATAATCCCCAAACACCACTACCTCACTTCCCATTGTAATAACAACACATGTGACTCCAACAATATGTGGAAAAAGTGATTTGTTTAAGACGGACGCCACAGTCAAATTAAAGCAATTCATCCAAAATAGCCGATCTCCGTCTGTAATTTATTAAAACTAGTAGCTCTGTTGATGCTTTGCAGCTCATGTCAACAACGTTTTCTGGGGCGGTGAACTGTAACTGTAGGCACTGCTCTGTCTGAAGCTCTGTTACTCAAGTTTGACGTTAATCTGAGTTTTGTTTTAACACAATCTGACCAGAAAAAACTGCCTTGGGTGAGCAGATTTGTGCAGTTAAACAAGTCCCTCTCAAATAACGTTGATCACTCTTTTTTATTGAAAATCCATCCATCCATCTATTTTCTTCCGCTTATCTTAGGCTGGGTCACGGGGGCAACAGTCTAAGCAGGGACTCCCAGACCTCCTTCACCCCGGACACTTCCCCCAGCCATCCTTCCGTGGACCCACCACCCGCAGGAGGATCCACAGTGGGCTGGGAGTGCAGGGAGATTTGGGCGGCAGTCGAAGGCGGGGTCCTTGACGACTGGATCTCCATGGAGACTTTGTTGACAATCAAAATCCTAAACATGACCATGAACGCTCGTATTGATCACAAGCTCTCGGAAATGTGTTATTTAAATTGATTTAGTTTTTTTCTTGACTTTTCAGACAATCTTGAAACATTTTTGGTAGTTATTGCTAATGTGTGCATTGTGTCACCATGGTAACGGCTGAACATGCTGCCATACAGACCCTACATACAGGCAGACACCCCCAACATGATGTCCCTGCAAAGAATCAATACTAGAATCAATTGGAGAGTTAATATTTTAATGGTTTATTGCAGTGTTGCCATAGTTACTTTGAAAAAGTAATCTGACTACTGACTACTTCTTTAAAAAGTAACTTAGTTACTTTACTGACTACTTGCTTTTAAAAGTAACTGAGTTAGATTACTTTTAGTTACTTTCAGCAGAGGCTTGTTATATTATTATATTATATTATATATTATAATATTATTATATTACATTTTATTATATCCATTCAGTGTAGTGAAGACTGCAGTGAGCGCTACATTGGGGAAACCAAACAGCCACTTCACAAGAGGATGTACCAACACAGGCGGGCGTGCCAGAGTGGACCGTCATCTGCCGTACATCTTCACCTAGAAGCCACGGGCCATTCTTTTGAGGACAGTGAGGTTCAGATCTTAGCCAGGGAACAAAACTGGTTTGAGAGGGGGGTTAAAGAGGCAATTTTTGTCAAAAAAGAGAATCCGTTGTTAAACAGAAATGGGGGAGTTAGACATAACTTGTCTCCCATTTATAATTCGATTCTCAAACCAAGTCAAAAACAGACAAAGAAACATTAGGGCAGACAATCCAGGGCAGAGGGGTGGAGAGGGTCGTTAGGCTTGAATAGGGAGGCTAAACTAGTGGCCAGAGAAATTTGAAAAACAAAGAGACAGATTAGTGGAGATAGTTTCAGAGCTATTTCAGTGTAGGGAGCTCCTCCTTGCAGCTAGATATAAACAGGGTCTAACCAGCACTAGAACCAGAGCTGACGAAGCCTCTCGGATCAGCGGCGAAACGTTTTCGACCAAACAAACTTTGTCCAGTTGACAAATTGAATTTATCCTTTTATCATTTTATTATATTATTATATTATCTTATTATTATATTGCTTGTCCAGGTAACTAGAAAAGCATGTTCTGTGAGGCAGCTCAGTATCGTTACTGGTAGGGATCTTAGATACAGTGGCACGAAACAAAACGATGGTGAGTCAACAGTGTTCACAGGCAGCATTTCGTCAACCACATAATGCCCAACCATCCTATTCAACTCCGCCCCACTTACTGGTTTTACACCGAAAACTTCCTTTGCTTGCTAGATCTGGGACCTCCTTCACCTGTGACTTTCGCATCGGGCGGGTCTTGCTCTGTTAGCGTCGTTGTGCTGTGCAGTTTCTCCAGATGTTTTTTCAGATTTGACGTTGTGTTTTTGAAGGTAGACAGCACTCTGTCACCAGCACAGAGTGTACAACAGACCTTAATGTTGTCATCCTTAGCCGAAATAAAATCAAAATAATGCCTGTATTTCCAGCTGGAAAAGGCAAACCTCTCTCCTTCCATATTGTTTACATCGACTTCGGCGCCGCGGAGCCGAGATGACGTAACCTCGTAAGAAACGCGTAGCCAAAAAATAAGAATAAATAAATGTAACCTACGTTCCCCCGAAATGCAGAAATAGTAACGCACGGTGTATTAGATAAGTAACTGTAATCTGACTACTGGTTTTGAAATAGTAGTTGCGTTACACTACTCGTTACTGAAAAAAGTCCGACTACAGTTACTAAGTAACGCATTTCTGGCATCACTGGTTTATTGTAAATCGCTCTATAAGAAACCCCGGTAAAAAAAAAAAAAAAGTCTGAATTCAACTAGCCTACGTCTTTCTGGGATAACCTAAGGAGCAGATCTGCTGAGAGGCGAGCCTGCTTTCAGTGACAATGCATGTTTGAATAAATCTAAGAAAAATTACTTTAAAGCCATGCTGTGGAATATTCTGAGCAAAGCAGGACATGGAAAGCAGGTTGGTGCATTTCCATTGACTGTATAAAGAAGTGGACTTAAGGGAGCGCGACGTCACCCATAGCGTTCCAGCGGTTACACGAGCGAATTTAGAGCCAAGCTCATATTAGGAAAAGGAATTTATTAAGGGACAAATTTGTAAAATAAAAACAGGTAGAGCTGGTTAATACAAACATTTTAATACCAAAATGACGAGGCTCACAGCAGTAGTTACAGAGAGAGGGATGACATTTTTCCCATATAAGTAAATTTGGAATACAGCGGCTAGTGGGTTAGCTATGTCCATTTATATAAAAAAGTCTATTTGTACTTTCCACGAGAAACCTTTTAGCGCACCTTTATCCCCGTAATCTGCTAAAAGTAGTCCCCGAACAGTGGAAATAAAACAAGCTGGACAATTGCTGGATGTTTAGTTTATCCAATGGCTGTTCTTCCTTAAAAAAAAAGCAAACTGCTTGAGTATTAGTTAAGAAATAGTCATTAAATCAGCCTACAATCTAAAGCATTTTCAACAACATGAGGTACATATAAAATGAGTGAGGTGGAAAAACTTTGCTAACAGGACATTAGTAACTCGCTGATTTCCTTTTGCCAGACGCCACTTTCAAATTGGGCACATTCATCACAGAAATCGGTCTTTGCCAAGTTTTAGTCAGTGCGCAAATTGTCCACTGTGTCAGCCATGTGTCACTAAAGCCACAGTTATTAGTACAAACCTGAGCCAGAATCAACACACTACCTCATCCCAAGGAAATGCTGTCAACGCTACACACAGGTTTATGAGGTAAAGGGGAAAAGACTGGAGAAATTAGCCATACATGAATGTGCATGTGGCAAAATGATCCAGGGGTGTTTCCAGACGTAAGCAGGCAGTGCAGATGTAAAGAGCCCCAGCAGTCTCCTTACCTGACCAGCCAACCTCTTCTACGTTCTGTTCAAATCCAGAAGGGACTAAAACCGGATAATAGTGTGTGTAAATTCAGCTCAAAGTATGTTTACAATACAGTGGAACTCTACCAATAAACATACAAAAACAGTTTCATTAGTAACACCATGTCTGTATCCTCAGGGGCAATATCGACAAATATACTAGACTAAAATTCAGGAAAATAATGAAAATATTAAAAACAGTTAAGAAAAAATACAAAGAAATGGCATTAATGAATTTTGAATTTTGAAGTGAAAAGTGCTAATTCTGAGGGCCTGTTTACACAAGAATGCTTATGGGTAAAAACGACAAAATATTTTATCGGAAGTGCCTTTCGTTTAGACGGTGACGGCTTAAAGGTCCCATGGCATGAAATTTTCCCTTTCTGAGGTTTTTGAACGTTAATGTGACCTCCCCTACCCTGTTTAGCCCCCCCCCCCCATGGTTAAAAGTTGCGAAATGTCTAAACTGAGCATTTGCGATCCTTTTCTGCGTTACAAAAAATCGGAGCTCAAACGGGCGAGTTTGAACAAGGCACCTTATTGACGTCAGATCGAAAAAAGAAATGCAAATGCAGTTCCACCCCCGTCTGTCTGTACTCAGCGTCTCTGTAAATCACGCCCAGAGAGTTTGGACTGCGAATGCGCTAGGCAATGCGAAATGCCTTTTTTTATTTGCCTGGAGGCACGTCCGAGTGTTTCTAGGCTCGGAAGTCCTTTATCTGAGCCTCTGGACCTTTGAACAGCAGTGGTTTAATTTTATTTCATGTGGAAATGTGTTTATTTTTCAATGGAACGCTTCAAATCTCTCCCCCGTGCAAAAACAAGGAAATGGATCAGCTGTGGGCTCTGAGCTCTGAGCGGAGAGTATGGCCACGCCCCCACCCTCTACTATTGGCCAGCTTTTTTCTCCTCATTTGCATTCAAGCAACAACGCCCAGAATAAAGAGTTTGAGAGAGATATTTATGACTCTTTCTCATCTTATCTCTGTTTCTCATGCACTGAGTGTTGATTTTGAAGAAGGATTCATTTACAGTATTAGGGAACCATTAAGGAGCCATATAAAAGCATCAAGAAGTACCATGTCATGGGATCTTTAAAAACGCAAAAAACTGAAACCACCCTCCAAAGTGGAAAACTTGAATATGCTCCGCCGTAGCGTTTTCATCCACACTGCCCAAGACGCAAAACGCTGGTCAAATCTGCTGACGTATGTGTTTACGTCACATCGGTCCATATATCAGTGTACTTTGTTTGGCAGGACTCCCAGTCCACACCTTGTCACGCCTTCATTGCTTTGTAGTCTAACGTGGTCTGAAGAAATAGTTGAACTTTTTCGACCACACACATTTTTTTTTGCTACCGGTAGCCATGTTTTGTTTTGTTTTTCACGGTGCAGATGAACACAGCACCACCTAGCCGCCTGGCATGCATACCCAATCCAATTCCACACACTTTTGCGTCACAGTATGCACGCAGATTTCCTCCCGAAAACGCTTGTCTAAATGCAGAATAAAAAGTGAAGACGCGGCGCCACTTTTGCATCTTCTGTTCAGACTGTCATCATATAAACGTAGCCTAATACTCTTTTTTCCCCCACTTCTGTTAATAATCCACGTAAACTAACCTGTAACAGAAGTTTTACATTATAATTAGGAAAGAGGATGGGCTTAAATAAATTCTACTTCTTCCCACTCCTTTTTAGACAAACTTTACCTCTCTGTAGCCTTTGCATGTCTAGCGATCATTTTGATTGTGACTACTTTCTATGCAATGTTATTATGTGTGACATGACTTCGGTTTTATAGTTTGCATGTTTAAAAACAAAAAAACAAAACTTGAGACGATCTAACCACAGCTGCTAATGTGTAGCATGTGTCTCTCAAATGCAGAAAACAGCTCCTCTCCAAAATTCAGAACATTCAGGACAAAATACATAATTTCTTTTACCTGAGATATGTAATAGTTTGGTGCTTGCTGTTTCCAATTACAATTACTCAATCTACATTATTATTATTAAATTACAGGTGGTTTTATAGCTCAAAAATACCTAGAAAAACAGGCATTCAGCATTTTGAAAGTTACACAATGCATCTTTTTCTTATGTGAATGAAACAAAACACAACTCCAGGTACGTTTTTGATGAAGAAACAACATTATAACAGAAAATATAGAAACACGAGCCCTTTAAATAGACTGTGCCATAGCAGTATATAATAATTAATACATTTTTTTGCCAAACTAAACACATCTAGGACTCCCATAAAGCTAGAAACGGCCCCGAAATGGTGTTCTAACCTTTCAGCTGTCAAACAAATCACAGCCTCTAATCAAATGTTATGATCTTAATAAATACCTTTGTTGATTTTAAGTGATTCCATTGATTTTTATATTAGTCTAGCTGTTTTTGTGTTTTTGCGTTTTTGGTTTGCTCAAAATTGGGACGTTAAGTCAAATTAAATGCTAAAATAAGCTAGAAACAGCCCCGGAACGGTGTGCTAACGTTTTCTTTCAGCTGTCAACCAAATCACGCAGAGTTCTCCTCCTGTAAGACTTTAATGGCCCAAAGTGTGGACAGATTGGACACACCACACGCAGGAGAAGCTGGGCTGTCAGGGGTGCAAATATATCCACAACACCTCATCTGTCTCCCGCTAAAGAGGGATCTCGCCTTGGCCATGTGTCTCCAAATTGAACTTGGCGGATGTGTCCTAAACCAACTGGCCCCAGGAGCACCAAATAATGATTCCCAGTCCTGCTACTTGTCCCAAAGTGGAAGGCCGCGGTGAAGTGGAGTTTGAATGGAAAATGTGTGTATAAAAGCAGTTCTCAGCAGTATGCAAGAGGTCTAAAGTTATTTTTCTAGTTGTCAGTTTGGTTAGATTGGGCTTAAAGGTGCACTGTGCAACTTTTCTGGTCTGGTCTGGTCCCTTGTCTCCATGGAGATGTTATTGCTTTACCTCCAATGTCCCAAAGTAGGGCGTTAAACATTTCTGACTCTATAGAAACAAGCAGGAGACGCCACCAGGCCAATTTACAGGTGAGATCTGTGAGAATGAATGTTTTTAAGGTATTTATATGTATTTCTAAGCAATAAAAACATCCATAATGATTTAATAGTATGCAAGTTATCAAAATAGTCAAATGGTTCTTAACATTTGGTGTAGTACTGACCATGTGGTGTCAAAAAATTTAAATTGAACTGATTGTTATTAATTAGTCAATTTATTTTTGGAGTTGAAATGTCATAATTCAACTTCTCTTGTGCTTTTTTCTGTTGTCTAAATCTGGGCCAGCCTCTTAAAGATCCCATGACATGGTACTTCTTGATGCTTTTATATGGCTCCTTAATGGTTCCCTAATACTGTAAATGAATCCTTCTTCAAAATCAACACTCAGTGCATGAGAAACAGAGATAAGCTGAGAAAGAGTAATTTTTCTCACTCTGAACACTCTATAATGGGCGTTGTTGCTTGAATGCAAATGAGGAGAAAAGAGTTGGCCAATAGTAGAGGGTGGGGGCGTGGCCAAACGCTCCGCTCTCGCTCTGTGCGCTCTCTGATCCATTTCCTTGTTTTTGCACGGGGGGGAGAGATTTGAAGCGTTCCACTGAAAAATAAACACATTTCCACATAAAATAAAATTAAACCACTGCTGTTCAAAGGTCCAGAGGCTCAGATAAAGGACTTCCGAGCCTAGAAACACTCGGACGTGCCTCCAGGCAAATAAAAAAACGCATTTCGCATTGCCTAGCGCATTCGCAGTCCAAACTCTCTGGGCGTGATTTACAGAGACGCTGAGTACAGACAGACGGGGGTGGAACTGCATTTGCATTTCTTTTTTCGATCTGACGTCAATAAGGTGCCTTGTTCAAAATCGCCCGTTTGAGCTCCGATTTTTTGTAACGCAGAAAAGGATCGCAAATGCTCAGTTTAGACATTTCGCAACTTTTAACCATGGGGGGGGGGGGGGCTAAACAGGGTAGGGGAGCTCACATTAATGTTCAAAAACCTCAGAAAGTGAAAATTTCATGCCATGGGACCTTTAAAGGAGAATTAACGTTTTTTTTTTACAATCTGAGCTTTATTTCGGTAATAAAACAAGTTGTTTTACTCACCCATAGCACTTGGAAGCATGCACTTGGAGCATTTCCGGAGATGTTTTAGATTAGCAATATCTGTTAACGTGAGTGCTTGGGGCAGGTGATTGCAGTCACCAAAATAACACAAACTTTAGCACTTTTCAAATCATAAAAGCTCAATATCTTAGTCTACACTTTTCGTTTCGAGTCAAAAGTGGCCTCTAATCCGAGATTTATCCATAATTTCGAGTAGATGAGGAGGACAGTGCGCATGCGCTCATTCACATCTGATTTCGCTCTCAGCTCTCGGGACCCAAACATGAAAGGTAAAGCTGTAAGCCGTTTGGACCATCGTGTTTGCAGTATCCACTTCAGTCAGGACGATTTTTTACCAGCAAAGGAAAAGAAAGAAGGCCAGCGGATTCAGCGCACAATTCTGAGAAGTAATGCGATACCGATGGGTGTTCTCTGCTGCTCCTAAAACTGTCTCCGCTTCATTCTTTCCGTATCCATTCTGTCTCCTCATCCGTATACTCAAAACACTCAAAACGATAGGGACGGCCTTCATACTCAAATAAGTCCTCTTCAGTCTCGAAGTCCTAATCTTCAACCATGTGTCGCTCGTAACAGAAAAGTTATTAGCGTCTTCTTATCTGCAAAACAGCTGTGACTCCGCACATGCGCACTGGCCTCCTCATCTACTCGAAACTATGGCTAAATCTCGAATTACAGGCCACTTTTGACTCAAACGAAAGTGTAGACTAAGACATTGAGCTTCTATGATTTGAAAAGTGATAAAGTTTGTGTTATTTGGAGACTGCAAACATGTGCCCCGAGAACTCACGTCAACAGAGATCGCTAATCTAAAACATCTCTGGAAATGCTCCAAATGACACCAAAGTGCTATGGGTGAGTAAAACAACTTGTTTTATTACCAAAATAAGGCTCATATTGTAAAAAAAAAACCCCATTAATTCTCCTTTAAAGGTCACTATAGCCTTGTGTCCATTGATTCACTTTGGTCTGCAAATGTCTACTTTAGGGTTTGGGGCTGGTGTGGTACAGCTCCAGATGTGGTTAAAATAAATAAACACATTATTAGTCAGAAAGAATGCAGTGTCAGGTGAAAACAAGATGGCAAAAAGCAGATTTAAACATACATTAATAACATCTCGCCAAATGCTGATAAACCTACATATGTCCAGGGATGGCAACATATGTTTCGCAAAACAAAACAAAGCAACAGCTGTTTTCTGTTTATCGATGTACGTCACTTGTGTAAAGACTGAAAATCTGATATTTCCAGTGGATAATACATCTAACATGAGACAAACTGTATTACATAAGGAGAGGTTAAAACCTGGTGAGTTTTGGAGACGTAGACGGACTAACAAACCAAGACTACCCAAACGTGGGAATGATTAGGGAGCAACTAGTGCTGCCAGGCGATTAAAAAAATAATCTAATTAATTACAGGATTTGTAATTAATTAATCTAATTAATCACATTTTAATCTCATGAGAGAGATTGAGAGAGAGAAAGAGAGATTGAGATATTGAGAGAGCGAGAGATTGAGAGAGGGAGCGAGATTTAGAGAGAGAGAGACTGAGAGAGAGAGAGTGAGTGAGAGAGATTGAGAGAGAGAGATTGAGGGAGCGAGATTGAGAGAGAGGGAGTAAGAGAAATTAAGAGAGAGAGAGTGAGAGAGAGATTGAGAGTGAGTGAGAGAGATTGAGAGATTGAGAGAGAGAGAGAGAGTGAGAGAGATTGAGAGAGAGAGAGAGAGAGAGGGAGTAAGAGACATTAAGAAAGAGAGAGTGAGTGAGAGAGATTGAGAGAGAGAGATTGAGAGAGTGAGAGATTGAGAGAGAGAGAGAGAGAGAGAGAATGAGAGAGAGGGAGTAAGAGAGATTGAGAGAGAGATTGAGAGTAAAAGAGAGATTGAGAGAGAGAGAGATTGAGAGAGGGAGTAAGAGAAATTAAGAAAGAGAGAGAGAGAGAGAGAGAGATTGAGAGTGAGTGAGAGAGATTGAGAGAGAGAGAGAATGAGAGAGGGAGTAAGAGAGATTGAGAGAGAGATTGAGAGTAAAAGAGAGATTGAGAGATTGAGAGAGTGAGAGAGATTGAGAGACTAAGAGAGATTGAGAGACTAAGAGAGATTGAGAGAGAGAGAGAGGGAGTAAGAGACATTAAGAAAGAGAGAGTGAGTGAGAGAGATTGAGAGAGAGAGATTGAGAGAGTGAGAGATTGAGAGAGATAGAGAATGAGAGAGAGGGAGTAAGAGAGATTGAGAGTAAAAGAGAGATTGAGAGAGAGATTGAGAGTAAAAGAGAGATTGAGAGAGAGAGAGAGAGATTGAGAGAGTGAGAGAGATTGAGCGAGAGAGAGAGAGAGAGAGAGAGAGAAAGAGACATTAAGAAAGAGAGAGTGAGTGAGAGAGATTGAGAGAGAGAAATTGAGAGAGTGAGAGAGATTGAGAGAGCAAGAGATTGAGAGAGAGATTGAGAGAGAGGGAGAGAGACAGAGAGCGAGAGATTGAGAGAGTGCGAGATTGAGAGAGGGAGAGGTTGAGAGAGCACGAGATTGAGAGTAAGAAAGATTAAGAGAGAGAGAGAGATTAAGAGAGAGAGAGAGCGAGATTGAGAGAGAGGGAGAGAGTGAGTGAAAGAGAGAGGCAACCCACTTTGTGATTGAGTTTGTCAGATTTTCTGTGGTCACTTGGCTCATTCGTTTCCTAAATTCTGTGAGCGTGGTTTGGTAGTTTGGTAGTTTGGTGGTTTGTTGGTTTGTTGGTTTGTTGAAGTGCGCTCACACTCGCTCTATCACCAGTAACATTGGAACTTGTCCGGACGTGTTTATCGTTCAAATGATCCATCAGGCTGGAGCAGCTTCGGTGATCGGAAAATTCTTTTTTACAAAAGCTACAAATCACCACGTTCTTGTTGATTGTCCCGTCTTCGTTCTTTTTATAAGTAAACTTGCCGTTCAAAGGCAGCAATTTGCTTGCCGCACGCCAAATTTAAAATGCATTGAATTGCCGCTCATAATTAATTGTGTTAATTTTTATAACGTGTAAATTTGCAGTGTAATTAATTAATCTAATTAACGTGTTAAACTGACAGCCCTAGTAACAACATTATAACATGGCCTAAAGAGTTAATTTTCCGTATTATAGGACCTTTAAATCACAATTTAAATTTTCAAGACTTGGAGTACTTCCGATTTAAACCCAATTGAGTTGACAGATGATGGTACAACATGGAGACTGGTAGTTAAAGTAAAGTTTTCTGTGTCTGGGCCCTCAGCGTCTGTCATCACCCGTCCTCTTTGTCTCTGAACAATTGGCACTAATTTACCATCTGCTCGGGACAGCTTTTGTTTGGGGCCCAGGTATTGTGCTGTTATCAATGGACGGTCCACACACAGAGCCACGGGGACAGGGCCAAATTAGGAGACAATGCTTTCTATCTTGTCCCTGGTTCACTCGTTTTTCACCAGCTTAACCAAACTCTGGGAAAACTGTTTACTTCAGTGTTGTGTATCACTATTGCGTTTAAATGACTGCAGTATTGGGGCGTAACTACTGTAGTACTTAATGGATTGTGGACGTAACATAAGCCAATACTGGTTTTTAAGAACAATCTGGTGCATGTCTGAGTAACCAGAGTTTAAATAGAAGTAACCACTACAATTATATTATGCTTTTTTTCTTTTTAAAAAAAAAAATCTATGTTATAATGTTGTTTCCTCATTAAAAAACAAACCTGGAGTTGTGTTTTGTTTCATTCGCACAAGTTTAACACACACATCCCCCATATGTGCTCCACTGTGTTTTTAAACTCCATACACTTAGAATAATTTGAACAATTTCAGATCTGGAATTGCCAGTCTCTACTGAACTAAAGACAAACGATAGCGATAGCTGTTAACTGGAACAGAGCATTTTGAGCTTTTAGAGATGTAGGCGGACTAATAATAAAGAGTTACTCAAATATGTGTGAATGAAACAAAGCTTTTAATAACCTTTAATTAAAATGTCAACGCTTGGTTGTAGCTCATAGCAGTATTGTATTTATGGGTTTGTTTGGCTCTGGTTTGAGGCTGTGTTAATCCTTATATAGACTTGTTTTGCTCCTGTTCTAGTCCTGGTTTAGAAGAAGAAGAAGAAGAAAAAGAAGAAGAATGACTTTAATGATTTCACAGGAGAAATTGTTCTCTGCATTTAACCCATCCTGTTATTAGGAGCAGTGGGCTGCACATTACTGCACCCGGGGACCATCTCCATGATCTTGTTGCTTAGGCTTGGTCAGGACCTTAAAGGGATATGCCACCCCCAGGTCAAATTTGGGCATCTCCCCACAGTCCAGAGACTAAAATAAGTGGTGGAAAGCGTTTTCCTGCTCACCCAGCCATTGTCCGAGTCTGTCGCCACTGACCGCCGCGGTATCTGCAGCTCCTCCGCCTTAGACTGGAGTCTAACGTCGCCAGAGAAAGATTTCGGCCAAAAGGAATTAATTTGCTCGATGCGTTTCCCAATTACTTTCTGTGTAGTGCGCATTCATATCGAGTGCAAATAAATGTGCAAATCAACACGGAGAGCTTGCCTTGGTCATTTTGGGTGGGAACTATTTTCCAGTGCGGAAGAATACAGCCGAATCACGCAGCACGCTGCCAGGGGAATCCCAGTTACGCACCGGGAAGGGAGTTCCCCTGTTGCACAACGTGGTGCGTGATTCGGCTGTATTCTTCCGCACTGGAAAATAGTTCCCACCCAAAATGACCAAGGCAAGCTCTCCGTGTTGATTTGCACATTTATTTGCACTCGATATGAATGCGCACTACACAGAAAGTAATTGGAAAACGCATCAAGCAAATTAATTCCTTTTGGCCGAAATCTTTCTCTGGCGACGTTAGACTCCAGTCTAAGGCGGAGGAGCACCAGATACCGCGGCGGTCAGTGGCGACAGACTCGGACAATGGCTGGGTGAGCAGGAAAACGCTTTCCACCACTTATTTTAGTCTCTGGACTGTGGGGAGATGCCCAAATTTGACCTGGGGGTGGCATATCCCTTTAACTGGAAGATTTTACCTATGGTGCATGTTTACATATATATTTATTACCATTATCTTATGTATATAATTGTGTCTCATCTGACACAGGTCTATTGCTCTTTGGTTGCTATGCCATCTATTTTTCTTCTTGTTCTTTTACCCTCTGTTTTATATTATATATTATATTTGATGAGTGAGCTACCGTACCCAAAACAATTTCCCTTGTGGATCAATAAAGTTTGTCTGAGTGTAAGTCTAAGTTTTTGGGTTGGTGGGGGAAACCGGAGTGCCCGGAGGAAACCCACCCAGACACGGGGAGAACAAAGTCCACACAGAAAGGCCCAGGCGACCCGGGGATTGAACCCGGAACCACTCAGCCACCGTGCCGTCCTGGTTCAGTTCAGGTTTAGTCCCAGGTTTAGTCCCAGTTTTGATGTGTATACCTTCTGTCTATAAATACACAAATCCACAGTTTTTTCTTTCCATAAGGTGTTGATTTGCTTTCATATTTTCAAATTGTGTTGTATGCAGATGATGCCGTCATTTTTACAAAAGCAAAGTCTGTCATAGAAGCCTCAGAGAAGTTAACATTAAGATTACTCTTCTTTCTACTCCCTTTCATTCAATATTTTGTATTGCTATCACACTGATGATGTCTTTTTTATACTTTATGAATGAAACAAACAAACATCAGCAATCACCTGTGTAGATAAGTGGCTGACAAGTCTCTTACTGAACACTAAAAAAACTGTCTGCGTGCTATTTTCAAACATCCATCAAAGTCTTGTTTAAATGTGGTGCTGAGGGGAGAAGGGCTCCGTTTTGTAAATGAATTCAAGTATCTTGGTGTTACCTTGGACTCCACATTAACTTTTTAAAAAATCTGTAAAAAACATATCAAAAATTCTTAATTTTAATATTCATAACTTTAGGAAAGTTAGATCATTATTGCCAGAAAATGCAGCTAAAATGTTTCTCCACAGCATGATTTTTCCTCACATTGAATACTGCATTACTAACTGGTTACTGACAAGCAGGGCAACCTTAAAATCACTTAAAAACATTCAGCTGTAATAAGAGACTCACACATTCAGAACATTTAAAAACCTGAACTCTGAATGGATGGCTTAAGAGAAATCAGATCTGTGATCACTAATGTTCTGCTTCTATGTAAATGTCAGTATTGTATGTCATGATTGTGTATTATTGTGTGTTTCTATCATGTTTGTCCTGTGAGTTTGTCTGTTGTGTGAAGTTGTTTCTTGTTGCTTTTATCTCTCTGACCTGCTCAGGACGACAGATGTCAAGAACCTTCGGGATAATTCTGACATACAGTGGTGGTTCACTGTTCGCAGCCACGCTGTTTCGTGGATTATTTTTTATTTTTTTTTATTTTTATTTTTTATAGTGTAACTTTTTTTTTTATAGTGTAACATTGTGTTCTGCGTCCTGATTGGCTAAGAGACTGTAGACCTTTGCCGATTGATAGATGGGGGACGCGGGGGGACCGGGACCAGACTGGAACTAGACCAGGACTAGACCAGGACTAAACGTGGACTAAACCAGGTCTAGACCAGAACTAACTCAGGTCTAGACCAGGTCTAAACCAGGTCTAAACCTGGACTGGACCTGGACTAAACCAGGACTGGACCTGGACTAAACCAGGACTGGACCAGGTCTAGACCTGGTCTAAACCAGGATTAAGCCACCACGTGCCGCTCTTTGCTGGTTTCGTGCGGCTGGTTTGTGGCTCGGGCTGAGAGGACGCGGTCCGGGCGCTGCAGTTCGATCTCGTGCTCGCAGCCCCGGTGTACGCGCGTCCTCGCACCGGTCGTGCTGCTCTGTCACGGATTTGACCACGATGAGGGGTGCACGTGTCGTGCACTTCTCCAAGGGGTTGGTGCACGTCGCGTCCCGGGACGTGGCAGTGCCGTTGGATGAGCACGGTGCTTCCTGCGGATCCAGTGACTCATGTCTCCGCTCCCCTCCCACGTCCGGCGGGGCTTCCGGAGCCGTGTCTCCCCCCACTCTTCACTATTAATACATTTTGTTGAAAATCTATGAAAGTTTGACTGTTTAAACGAGAGACAAATGTGAGAAAAGGTTAATTCCAGTCTGAGTAAAGCGTATATAATGTGTGTGGTGAGGCATTTACAGCCTTAAAACATGTAGAATAATTGTAAAATATAAAGTTGTCCTACTTCGCGGATTTCTATTATTGAGGGTTATTTCTGGAACCTAACCCCCGCGATAAACGAGGGATTACTGTATTTACAAGTATATGTTCATTAATATGCATTGTCCCTTTTAAATAAAAAGAATTTTAAAAATAAATAAAAATTATAAACAGCTAATTAAGTTGCAACTATACATGACAAATTAAATCTGCTCTAAAAGTATCTATATTGTCCCATTTCATCCTTCAATTTCAGTGTGTTTTTAAGGCAACTGACAAAAATTTGATGGTACAAATTATGTTGCAAAAATACCTTCATATTACAGTAAGTGCGTCCTTTATTGGATTGTGTTGAGCCTGTGCCCTGTCCCTGGTTTGGGCTCTTCCTGTTGTTAATACTCAGAGCTTTACGAGACCACAGAGCAGCTTCCTGGAGCAGCAACCACTTCTGTTCTGCACCACAACTTTACATTTCTGTTCTCCTCCCTCCCTCTCTCTCCTCTCTCTTTCTCTCCCTGTCTTTTTCTCTCTTCTGTGCACTCCAAATCCACTCCCCTGGGAAAAAGCACCATGAGACTCCACACAAATATCAGACCCTCCAGGAATTCGCGATGTTGCGATTTGCAACTTCAACGCAACTTCAGCCAATCCCCGCGAATTCAGGGCGGTGTTGCAATTTTGACCAATCACCGCAACTTTCCCGCAATTTTTACTAATTTTGACCAATCATGGGCGACGTATTGAACGCCGACCAAATTCCTTCTGTGTAGGAGACATAACTGAGATGAGGTGCACGGTGCGTACAGAAGTGTGTGCGTGTAAAAGCGCGCGCTCACCTGTCACACAGAGGAGACAGTCAGGGTTGGGGTGTAGCCGTATTCTTTGTTGAACGCAAACCATTCATTCATCTTTCACGTTAATCTGTTCATCCTGCTGGTTTTCATGAGTTCCATTTCATCCTGCTGCGCTGTCATAGCTGTGTGCGCTCCTTTTGTAATAAATGCACAAAACGCATATCTGGATCTCAGCGTATCTGTCACCATAGCCTCCTCTTTGCGCGTCACAAATCTGCGAGCCATAGGACCCAACCTCATATTCTCGGCGGCTAAAAGGTTTGAGTTTGGAAGCCGCAACATTCTGCTTTACTTCCGTGTGACAAAACGAAACTGCGGCCGTGTCCCAGTTCCCAGAGCGCACAGCTCGGAGCGCGGCCCGAAGGGGGCTCAGACTGCAGTCAAGGAGGTGCACACTTGCTCAGCCCCGACTGCAGTCCGCGGACCGCTTAACGACTGCAGTCTTCGGACCGCGTGTTAACTGCGCATGGGACAAAAAAGAAGTGGGACAACAGTCGTCGCGCCGGTGTTCTGTCGAAATGTGTGACGCACATGCCCTTCCGAGCCGCGCGCTCTGGGAATTGAGACACGGCTTCTAATGGCAAAGAAACATGTCTGCGGCGCCATTTGCCCACAAAAATAACAGCAAAAGACCAGGCGAAACAGTTCCCCTCCTAGTAGTCCTTTATTTTCGATGTTGGTAAGGTTGTTTTAGGACCATATCTGTGATCTCTGTGTCTTTGTATTATTCTTTGTCAGTAATAACTCAGTATTCAAAATATTATTCAATTTTAATTACAAGAAGCGAAAATCGCAACTATTTATCGCAACTTTCACTTCCTCCCGCAACAAAATCGCAACAAAAACCTTAAAAGCACCGCAACTTTCATCGCAACTTTTTGGAAAAGCTCCCGCAAATTCAGGCATTTTAGCCCGCAACAATCACAAAAAATGCCCGCGAAATCCTGGGGGGTCTGAAATATACTGCACTGTCAATACAGAACACATCTTTTTAACTTGTGTGCTTGTAAAATGTAAAAAAATAAATAAAAATAAACTATACACAATTTAAACAGCATTTCAAGTAATAAACCCAGCTAATTGACAATGCTATTATGTCTCAGAAGCTGGTTCAATTCCATTCTGATTCAGACACTGTGGTTGTGCCTTTAAGCAAGACACTTGTTTGGTTGGTTTGGATGGTTGCATTAGGATACTATTGCGAATAAGGACTAAACAAGGAATAGAAAAGGACCAAACCAAGTCCACGTGAAGACTAAAATGGGCTCAAATATTGGACCAAATAAGGACCAGCATTAAGACTGGAAAATGTGTAAATAAACATGTAAAAAAGTGTTATATACAGTGGTCCCTCACTCTTATCGCGGTTGACTGTTCGCAAATTTTTTTTTTATAGTGTAACATTCTGTTCTGCATCCTGATTGGCTAAGAGACTGTAGACCTTTGCCGATTGATAGATGGGGGATGCGAGGGGGACCGGGACTAGACCGGGACTAGACCGGGACTAGACCAGGACTAGACCAGGACTAAACGTGGACTAAACCAGGTCTAGACCTGGACTGGTCCTGGACTAAACCAGGACTGGACCAGGTCCAGACCTGGACTAAACCGGGACTAGACCAGGTCTAAACCAGGATTAAATCACCCCATGCGGCTCTTTGCTGGTTTTGTGCGGCTCTTGCGTTCATTTGTGCGTGTTCGGTTTGTGGCTCGGGCTGCGAGGACGCGGTCCTGAGGGGGAGGCATGGTCCGAGCGCTGCGGTTCAATCTCGTGCTCACAGCCCCGGCCTCGCGCCGGTCATGCTTCTCTGTTACGGATTTGACCAGGATGAGGGGTGCACGTGTCGCGCACTTCTCCAAGGCATGAGCGCGGTGCTTCCTACGGATCCAGTGACTCATGTCTCCATGCTCTTCGCGTGTCCGGCGGGGCTCCGGGCGGAGCCCCCACGCTTCACTATTAATACATTTTGTTGAAAATCTATGAAAGTTTGAGTGTTTAAACAAGAGAGAAATGTGAGAAAATGTTAATTCCAGTGTTTTAAGGCATTTACAGCCTTAAAACATGTATAATAATTGTAAAATATAAAGTTGTCCTACTTCGCGGATTTCACTCATTAGGGTTATTTCTAAATAACGAGGGGCCACTGTAAATGACTGTTACTATTATTGTTGCCATGACAACTTTAATAATATTGTAAACTCCACACAAACATGACCTATTCCTTTTCTGCATGATCCACCTCCCAAACCCTTATATTTTCGTACAGCAACAAGAAACCTCTCCTCACCCCAGTACATTTTGCTGCCTGTTTTTGTTGTTGTTGTTTTGTTTTTTTCTGTGCACAAAATCAATCTGCCCCATACACCTTTGAGGCAGCAACACCCTCTCACTGTATTCACCTTTACTATAGAAGGAGGGAGAGAAGAAGAGAGAGAGGCAGCAGGGAGGAAGAGAGATAGATAGGTAGAGAGAGGGGGGAAGAGAGAAAGGGAAAGAAAAAAGTGAGAGAAAGAGAGGTGAGGAGAGAGAAAGAGAGTAAGATAGAGAAAGAGAGGGGGGAGGGATTAGAGAGGAATGGAGAGATAGAAAGAAAGAGGGAGCAGGGAGGAAGAGAGAAAGAGAGGGGGAGGGAAAGAGAGAGAAAGATAGAGTAAGCTAGAGAAAGAGAGAGATGGAAGAGAGGGGGAGAGGAATGGAGAGAGAAAAAAAGAGAGGGAGCAGGGAGGACGAGAGAAAGAGAGCGGGGGGAAAGAGAGGGGAGAGAAAGGGAAAGAAAGAGTTGGAGAAAGAGAAAGAAGAAAGAAAGAGGAAGCAGGGAGGAAGAGAGAGAGAGAAAGAGGAGAGGAGAGAGAAAGGGAAAAAAGAGTTGGAGAAAGAGACGGGGAGGGATTAGAGAGGAAGAGAGAGAGAGAGAGAGAAAGAAAGAAAGAAAGAAAGAGAGAGAGAAAGAGACAGGGGAGGGATTAGACAGGAATGGAGAGAGAGAAAGAAGAAAGAAAGAGGGAGCAGGGAGGAAAAGAGAGAGAAAGAGGAGAGGAGAGGAGAGAGAAAGGGAAAAAAGAGTTGGAGAAAGAGACGGGGAGGTATTAGAGAGGAAGAGAGAGAGAGAGAAAGAAAGAAAGAAAGAAAGAAAGAGACAGGGGAGGGATTAGACAGGAATGGAGAGAGAGAAAGAAGAAAGAAAGAGGGAGCAGGGAGGAAGAGAGAGAGAAAGAGGAAAGGAGAGAGAAAGGGAAAAAAGAGTTGGAGAAAGAGACGGGGAGGGATTAGAGAGGAAGAGAGAGAGAAAGAAAGAAAGAAAGAAAGAAAGAAAGAAAGAAAGAAAGAAAGAAAGAAAGAAAGAAAGAGAGAGAGAGAGAGAGAGAGAGAGAGAGAGAGAGAGAGAGAGACAGGGGAGGGATTAGACAGGAATGGAGAGAGAGAAAGAAGAAAGAAAGAGGGAGCAGGGAGGAAGAGCAATAGATAGATAGATAGATAGAGAAAGAGAGAGACAGAAAAAGAGTAAAAGAGAGACAGAGGGAGAATAAGAGAGCAGAGGGGGACCCAGGGGTGCTCGCTGGCCTGTCTAATACATTATTGAACAGTGTATGGCCGTCAGTTGCAGCAGGTTGAAACAGTCTCATTAGCCTCTGCAGACTCAAGACGAGACAGAAAAGTGCACCGGGCACAGGTGGAACTCACACACTGTAAAAGGGGCGTGCTGAGGGAGTTGGGACACAGGAAGTAACTGAAAAGTAGATCTTTTTTTGCTTGTTAAGAGCAGTGTTTTATTGAGTTGGAGATTTGTGTTGGCTCATGCAGTTGGGACTAGAGGGATAAGGTATTGTCATGAAATTTTAAGTCGTCCAGAAAGTTCAAGGTCATGTTTTTTTTATATTCCAAAATAAAGATCTACACATTTCATTATTTTCCATGTGTATTAACAGTTGTCACATGATGAGGGGGGATTTACTTGTACTAAAACCAGATTAAAACTAGGACTAAACCAGGACTTGAACAGGACCAAACCAAGTCTATATCAGGACTAATCTGTGAATGCACAATAGAATGTATACAGCTCTGGAAAATAAATAAAGAGACCACTGGATTTTTTTTTTCATTTCATATTTTTTTTCAGTTCTTGCACCAGGAGTGGAATAGTCACCCAAGAACAATGTGACAGACTTGTAGAGAGCATGCCAAGACACATGAAAGCTGTGATTAAAAATAAGGGTTATTGCACCAAATATTGATTTCTGAACTCTTCTTAAGTGTAAACATTAGTATTATGTTGTTTTAAAATGAATTTAATCTTGTTTCTTTGCATTGTTTGAGGTCTGAAAACATGTATCTTTTTTGTTATTTTGATCATTTGTCATTTTCTGCAAATAAATGCTCTAAACGATAATATTTTTATTTGGAATTTGGGGAAAATGTTGTCAGTAGTTTATAGACTCAAACAAAAATGTTCCTTTTGCCCAAACACATACCTATAAGTAGTAAAATCAGAAAAACTGATATTTTTGCAGTGGTCTCTTATTTTTTAAAATGCTATCGCTAAGAAGTGAGCAGTGAGCCTCGTCATTTAGGTCTTAAAATATTCAATCCTGGTGTTTTATACGTGAATACATTCCTGATATGGACCTCAGCATCAAATTTGTCCCTATAACTGCTAGCATCAGTGAGCTTTATTTGACTGGAGCCAACGTCACGCTCTCTTAGTCCACTTTTTTTTATACAATCTATGGAACGCCCCCATAGTTAATTAGATATAATGGGGCTGAAAATGACAAATGTTAGAAAGAAAGGCAAATATGAACCACTGACCCTTTGGTTGGTGGGCAATACAAATGATATGTTTTAATAAATGTAATACAATATAAACCACATGATTAGAAATACTGTCTGATCAACGATCAGATCAACGAGTTTCTAAAGGGAGAATGGAGTCGTTTTTTTAGCAAATACTGACTAAATGTGTTTTTTCTTTGACAAAATCTTGACTAGAACTAAAAAGAAAATTGCAAACGTGCAGAAACAAATGAAATGTCAAAATTTAAATGAGATAGGATAGCTAAAATAAAAAAAATCACACATTTTTTTAATAATGTGAATAGCCATATCATTATAATGGGAAGCCGCTTCAAACCAACGGAAAATAAATGCGCAAAAGCATGAAAAAACAAATTGTCATAATTTAAATTCCTCATTGTAGCTTTAAATTGGCCAAGTTGGAGTATTTATTTGTATTTGAATAGCCCTTTCCACTATAACGGGAAGCCTTTGCGTAGATTACCAGCCTGGGTTTATCTGTTATTTGGTTGGGACCACACTGGAGGAAAACTTTCTTCTTTATCTCCTAAAAAACAAACTTTAAACTTTTCATATCTCTTATTTCTGCAGTTTTTGCGTTTAGAAATTGTTTATTTGTAGCAGCTTTCCCATTTCTTCTTTAACTACCCCCTTTTTCCAACATTGGACATCTCAGTGAAGGTTTCTCTATCTCTCCAGGACTTTCAGACTAAAGATCCAAGAGCATTTTTAAATATGATCCTCCAAAACTGACTGAATTTGGTGAGTTAACGAACGCCCCACCGAGCCTGTAAATACTCTGAAAAAACAATGATTATCCACGGGTGATTAAAAATAGATTTCCCCAATAGATTTGTTTGATTCTAAGTATGCAAATATGCTATGCAAACTGTCTGACATATAATTTATTTATGGAATACTTTTTCATTTATTTACATCATGCTGAGAAGACTGTCAACATTTAAAATCAAACTGAATCAAAACCTGTTCATAGTTTAGTATAATTTATTACTTACTATCGTGAGTAACAGGTAACACTGGTCTACAAATTTTTGGACTCGATCTAATTCCGAGATAAAAGTGGCTAAATCTTATTTATATTGATAAGATGAACTGGAAAATCAATTGATAACTGTGCTGGTTATCTAATGTATTCAAGATATTTAATGATATTGTTTTACATCAAAATCGCATCTGTTTATACAATAGATTTAGGCATTTTTGCTTAAAAATAATATTTATATTTTGAAAATATTTATCCGTCCAGAAATAAAGAAGAAGAAGTGACTTTATTGATCTCACACAGGAGAAATTCTTCTCTGCATTTAACCCATCCTGTTATTAGGAGCAGTGGGCAGCACATTACTGCACCCGGGGACCATCTCCATGATCTTCTTGCTTCAGTTTGGTCAGGACCTAAGCTGGAGGATTTTACCTATGGTGCATGTTTTGGGTTGATGGGGGAAACCAGAGTGCCCGGAGACACAGGGAGAACAAACTCCAGACAGAAAGTCCTGGGCGACCCGTGGATCGAACTCGGAACCTTCTTGCTGTGAACATGCATGAGCGCTAGCCACCCAGCCACCGTGCCGCAGGTGAAATCCCTCTCTTATGTGAAATCAAAAAATATTTGATGTTAAAACTCTAGACATATTAAAATGAATGTATTGAATGTGCAGACAGGCTTTCAGATAGAACTGGTTGCTTGTAGACACACTGTACCTTCTGATAAACTACCGTGTTTGCCTTATTTTGCATAAATTTCCTATTTTGACCCAATACTATATCTTGTAAACTATAGCCAATCAGCACTTCTGCCTGCACGGCGGCACGGTGGCTGAGTGGGTAGCGCTCATGCTTCACAGCAAGAAGGTTCCGGGTTCGATCCCCGGGTCGCCCAGGCCTTTCCGTGTGTGGAGTTTGCCTGCATGGTCTGGGCTCGATCCCCGGGTCGCCTTTCTGTGTCGAGTTTGCATGTTCTCCCTGTGTCTGGGTGGGTTTCCTCCGGGCACTCCGGTTTCCCCCACCAACCCAAAACATGCTCCATAGCTTAGGTCCTGACCAAGCCCAAGCAAGAAGATCATGGAGATGGTCCCCGGGCGCAGTAATGTGCTGCTCACTGCTCCTAATAACAGGATGGGTCAAATGCAGAACTGGAATTTCCCCACTGTGGGACTAATAAAGGCATAGCTTTCTTTCTTTCTTGAATACATACATTTTCATTAAAGGTACGCTAACTTTCTGTGGAGAGTTCGCCAACTCTTGCTTTGTCTGGAATGTTCCACAGTACGGTATTAACTAATAATCTCTTTGGAGACGAGCTGGTGACACCACTAGGTCAAGTTACAGGTCGGATCCATGGTAATACACAACCTGTGATTGAAGTTTAATGTCAGACTGAAGAACATTGCGAGCTTATCTCAATGCAGAAGGAGGTGTGACGAAAAGATACATATTCCACCTTTAAAAGAGGTCATTCTCATAATCGGCAAAATCTTTGTTGTAGTTAATTTACAGGACCCCATATTACGTTATTTTCTGATCTATGTATGTATATTATAGTTCTGTTTCCTCATCACAAACAAAACACAGCTCCAGGAATTGAGGAGGTAACAACATTCTAACAAAGCTCACAAGAGTCCATTTTGTGCAATATAGGACCTTTAAGTCATTTTATAATTCAAAATAACGTTCCTCTTCCTCAAACTGTAATTCTTATTTTACACTAACATGGATTATATTGACCCACATACAAGATGAAAGACTAGACACGTTTTCTTTTTTTCCAATTACAATGAATGACATAATTAATTACAAAAAACTGGTATGCCACATTCGATACTCATGCAATACAATGTCATGACTTCAAGAGCTTATAAAACGGTCTTATAAAACATCTTTTGAAGATGGCAGTTTGTGGATAATCCTAAACAGATCCTTTTCTCTCTGTAAATCTCGCAGTGACACGCCAGAAGGTTTGTGTCAATTTGCAGTGATTGGCTCATGTTGTGCACTGGACCATGTGCTTCTGTCACACACGTCTCATATTCCACCATGCATAACTACACTGCATCTGCTCACAGGATTCCTCAGTCAGCTCTGTTCACTATATAATTATATTGTGAACTTATGATCCAGGCAAAGTCCACACAAAAGGGGACTGTGAAGGAAATGAGTTATAAGTGTATACGGTACTTTGATCGTACTAATGTATTTATAGAGAGTCTCCCATTGCACTACAGTAACAACATCTCCAGCTTCGAGAAATAAACTGACATTTATTTGCTGATAGCAGTACATGAGCTACTGAAAGGCTATAATACTCCCTACAACTGAAGCATGACTTGAATGGACAATAACACCATACGACTTCATGTCTCATATGTCTCCTATTTCTCTTTAGAACCATTTCCACAACAGTATGTAGTGAAAACTTAGGGCCCATCCATATGACAACGTTTTTTGGTGGAAATGGAGAAGTTTTTATTCGTTTTGGGCTTTCGTCCACACGGTGCTGGCGTTTTGGGTGGGTTCCAGAGTGGAGAAATCTGAGAACGCCGGGGTTGCATTGCCATGTGCACGAACAAAACGCAACTTTAGGAAAACGATGACGTTGCGATGCCGTCATCATCACGTGACCAGAAGAGAAAGGACTTTATGTGCATGCGCTCTTTTTAGCATTGCGTTTCCGATGGCTTTGGCTGGTTCCTGTTTACAGCACCACATATCAGTGCGGCGTATGTATTACATTGTTTTTAGTCAGTGTTCTTTCAACCTGCATAAAAAAACAACAACCCAGGAGTGTTGTCGTGTGGACGTAGCCTTCGTCAATGTCAAATATAGCAAGTAACTCAATCATTTTACAATTATAGCGAACACTTAGATAATGTTTAAAGGTCCCATGGCATGAAATTTTCACTTTCTGAGGTTTTTGAACGTTAATGTTAGGCCCCCCCCTCATGGTTAAAAGTTGTGAAATGTCTAAACTGAGCATTTGCGATCCTTTTCTGCGTTACAAAAAATTGGAGCTCAAACGGGCGAGTTTGAACAAGGCACCTTATTGACGTCAGATCGAAAAAAGAAATGCAAATGCAGTTCCACCCCCATCTGTCTGTACTCAGCGTCTCTGTAAATCACGCCCAGAGAGTTTGGACTGCGAATGCGCTAGGCAATGCGAAATGCGTTTTTTTATTTGCCTGGAGGCACGTCTGAGTGTTTCTAGGCTCGGAAGTCCTTTATCTGAGCCTCTGGACCTTTGAACAGCAGTGGTTTAATTTTATTTCATGTGGAAATGTGTTTATTTTTCAATGGAACGCTTCAAATCTCTCCCCCCGTGCAAAAACAAGGAAATGGATCAACTGAGGGCTGACAGCGGAGAGCGGAGCGTTTGGCCACGCCCCCACCCTCTACTATTGGCCAGCTCTTTTCTCCTCATTTGCATTCAAGCAACAACGCCCATTATAGAGTGTTCTGAGTTAGAAAAATTACTCTTTCTCATCTTATCTCTGTTTCTCATGCACTGAGTGTTAATTTTGAAGAAGGATTCATTTACAGTATTAGGGAACCATTAAGGAGCCATATAAAAGCATCAAGAAGTACCATGTCATGGGATCTTTAATGGACTTTTTCAGGTACAAGTTTGATTTTCTTTGCAAATCCTCAACAGGCTAATCCTGCAGCTAGGTAGGCCCAACAATCCTGGTCACAAACACATAGCTAAAGATCTGGAGATGGGTCCTACGTTGCCATGGCTTCATTGAAGAATGGGTCAAATGCAGAGGAGATAATGAATGAAAAGCCTGCACACTTTGCATTTACAATAGTTGGACACATTTTCTATCACAGTATGTCTTTATGTTCACAGTAGCCTCAGTGACTCAAATTTCTTCATAAAATTCAGAGGAAAATGGTCAAGGCACAATACGTTATCCTATCTGGAATACAAATATTGCCTATACTGTATGTCTACCAGTTATAAAAGAGACCAGAAGTAAAAATGAAGAGAAGAAAAGAACTATTTTAAATCTTTCACAAATTACAAAAAGGTCCATGTGTATTCCCTGTAAGAAAGCAGTGGTTTGAATGTTCTCTCCTTTGCCTGCCTTGTTTTGGCTGATTCAGGGCTCGGTCTAATTCAGGGTCAGGTCTGATTGGACTTACACGGGGTGCTGTTTTTGTTTAATGAGACAGCAGAGGGAAGAGAGGAAACCCGGACAAATATGATCCATTTAAAACAGTGAAGCTCAAGTCTCCCGAGGTGAGAAAAACAAAACAAAACAAACAAAAAAAAAATACAAAAAATTACAGAGACCAAAGCTGTGATCAGACGAGACTGTGAGTTTATTACATTTAACCAAATGGAGGGTCTGCCACCTGGAGTGTTCCACACTATCTAAACATGTCTATCTCCACAGAGACAAGAAGCTGACACTACCAGGCCACGATACAGGTCACAGTAATGCGTGTTTTTGAGCAATAAAAACAACTATAATTTGCGGAACCCGGGAGGGCTCAGGGAAAATCTTTTTTTCAAATCCAAATCCACTTTATTTATATAGCACATTTTACAAACGTGGCCGTTTCCAAAGTGCTTCACAGAGATAAAACATAAAGAATACATAGTATGTGTGTATAAGTAAAATCAAATTAAAACAGCACCATAAAATGACAAAGTAAGCTTAAAAATAAATGAAATAAAATAAATAAATAAATAAATAAATAAATAAATAAATAAATAAATAAATAAATAAATAAATAAATAGTAATAGTAAAAAGTAAAATAAAATAAAATCAATAAGAGACACAGAGGACCACACAAACTCACGCAGAGTTAAAAGCCGGAGAGTAAAAGTGGGTTTTAAGACGAGACTTAAAACACTCGATAGTCGGGGCAGTTCGGGCATGAAGGGGCAGATTGTTCCACAGTTTGGGCCGGCTACAGAGAAAGCCCGATCTCTCCTGATTTTAAGTCTGGACTTAGGCCCCACGAGCTGGAGTTGGCCCTCAGACCTCAGCTTGCACGTGGGGGTGTAGATTTGGGTGAGGTCTGAGACATTTTTGAGGGGTGGCAAGAAAGCGTACGTTCACTTTGCAAAGCGTGCCCTCCTTTTATTAAGTCGCGCATTCGTGTAAGTAGAGTGTGCTCTCAGTTTAGTAAATCGCACGCTTGTTTAAATATAACGTGCGCTCGTTTACCTAAATCGTGCGCTCGCTGTATGAAGTCATGCCCTCGTCCCATCTAAAATGTGCTCTTGTTTAAATCATAGAAGCCCGATGTCTTAATGTAAGATTTCGTTTGAAGCAAAAGTGGCCTGTAATCCGAGATTTATCCATAGTTTTCAGCTTTGCGTTTCATGTTTGGGTCCCGGGAGCAGTCCGCGCATGCGCACTGGCGTCCTCATCTACCGGTACTCGAAACTATGGCTAAATCTCGGATTACAGGCCACTTTTCCTCAAACGAAATCTTACATTAAGACATCGAATATGATTTGAAAAGTGCTAAAGTTTGTGTTATTTGGACACCGCAAAGTAATGCCCCGAGCAAATGATACAGCACCATGTTAACGGATACGGGATCATTAGTAGCAGAACGGCTCAATTTTAGCGAGCATACAGTTTTAATAAGACGACTCCACAATTTAGGTAAACGATCTATTTACGCTCTATTTACACGGATGCACGACTTAATAAAATGAGGAGGCGATTTCACAAAACGAGGACACGCATTGCAAAGTGAGCGCACGCTTTATTGACACCCCCCAAAAAAGATTTTCTGTGAGCCTTTACGGGCTCTGTAATAATTGAATAAATGCAAGATAGATATATATATGTATATTTAATCTCTGTGGAAAGCACAGCAACATTTCTTTAACATTTGCCAGAAGAGTTGGTCGTCATATCTTTTCTTTACCAGTTTATATATTTTTTTTATCCTCATAACTTCAGTGAGTAGTTATTCAGTTACGAATCTAGGTGCATACAACAACTATAATACCCATAATCCCTGATGTGACTTTGTGGTTTGGAGCATTGGTTTATTTTGTTTGAGGAGATCCATATGAAAGCACCTGCCCCATACAATTCTTTCTCTTTCGTGTTTCAACATCAGAGCAAGTGAAGGGACTAACTGTGCAATCACACCTGTACATAGACGACATAAAACCTAAACTAAACTAAATTCTGAGGACTAAACCAGGTCTGCATGAGGACTAGCATTTTTATTATTTCTATTTTAGCAACTATTGTTAACACTGCCACTAATGATTCATTTTTCATTCATTTATTTATTCATTTCGAGCAGGTCAGCACAAGGAAATAAATACATGTAACCAATATATATATATATAACAATATATATCAAATACATTCGTTTTTTTGCTCGAAAAGTAGTGGGAAGAAGAAAACTTATTGAATCCCACCCCTGTCTTCCAAAACATAACTTGATTGTGTAATAATACAGTCTACATCAACCTTAAAACTTCCTTTCCATAAGGACTAAAGGACTAAAACAGGACTAAAACAGGACTAAATCAGGACTTAACCAGGACTAAAACAGGACTAAACCAGGACTGAACCAGGACTGAACCAGGACTAAAACAGGGCTAAACCAGGACTGAACCAGGACTAAAACAGGACTAAAACAGGACTAAACTAGGACTAAAACAGGACTAAATCAGGACTAAACCAGGACTAAATCAGGACTAAACCAGGACTAAACCAGGACTAAACCAGGACTAAAACAGGACTAAAACAGGACTAAACCAGGATTAAACCAGGACTAAAACAGGACTAAACCAGGACTAAACCAGGACTAAAACAGGACTAAACTAGGACTAAACCAAGGACTAAACCAGGACTAAAACAGGACTAAAACAGGACTAAAACAGGACTAAACCAGGACTAAAACAGGACTGAACCAGGACTAAAACAGGACTACATCAGGACTAAAACAGGACTAAAACAGGACTAAACCAGGACTAAAACAGGACTACATCAGGACTAAAACAGGACTAAAACAGGACTAAGGTGTGTGTGTGTGTGTGTGTGTGTCCTATACTATTTTGTATTGTATTAATTTGTATTGTATTTTGTATTGTATTAATTGTATTAATTCACATGAGATTTTTAACTTAACATATCCTGTATTATTGAATTATTGAATGATTATATGGACTTTTTGTTATAAAAGCATTTCCATTTTAACAAAGTACCTTCTAATACTGACCTGTCCTGAAAAACCACACCACAGTGATGTCAGTGATGGGGGAGGGCTTAGCTTAGCTGCAACACCCACTTTACACTGCAAACACTTTACACTACTGGAACTGTATTTATGATGATTTTTTTTTTTTTTAAATCTATTTATGAGTTTTTATCTTTATGCTTGCTGTATTTTTATACTTGTGTCCATCAAAATTTCGTTATACTTGCATAATGACAATAAAGAATCTTGAATCTTGAGCTTAATGTAATGCAAATGAGCTCCTTTCTGCTCCAAAAGCAGATCTTTAACGCAGAATTTCTCAGCGGTCAGTCGGTTTTCAGAATGTGCTGCTTTCAAATGTCCACAAATTCTTCAAATGTTCTCAGATTTCCATGTGTAAGGCATCATTGGAAAGCTTAGAATCTACACTTTCAGAATCTGTGAATAATCTGGAGACCTTAGGCTGAAATGAACAGCTGCACTGAGCAATGCTAAACTTCCACCCTCAAACGTAACACCAGAGGAAAGGAAGGCCATCATTGCTCTAGAGAGGGACCAGAGCATCAACATCCTGCCTGCGGACAAAGGGAGATGCACGGTGATCTTGGACTCAGCTGATTATGAGGCGAAGGTGAACAGCCTACTCAGTGACACAACAACATACGAAATACTGAAACGGGAGCCCACCAATGGGTACAAAAAGAAGATCATTGATTGCTTGCAGAAGTTGAGGAAAGAAGAAGTCATTGATCGACAACTGTATTACAGACTGTACCCTGGTGATGCTATCCCGTGCATCTATGGCCTCCCTAAGATTCACAAACAAGGAGTACCACTCAGACCCATTGTGTGTAGTGTTGACTCCATCACATATAATGTGGCCAAACACCTAAAAAACATCTTGGCTCCATTGGTGGGTAACACGGAGCACCACATTGAGAACACAGCCGAATTTGTAAACAAAGTTAAGTTTCTCCAGTTTGGTCAGGATGAGACAATGGTTTCCTTTGATGTAACCTCTCTTTTCACTTGTATCCCCACAGCGGTAGCGGTCGAAGCAGCGAGAAAGAGATTACTACAGGATTCCAAGCTAGAAGAGAGAACCAAACTTTCACCTGACCAAATCTGCCAACTGCTGGAAATTTGTCTAAATACCACCTATTTCCAGTTCAGGGGGAACTTCTACAAGCAAATCCATGGCTGTGCGATGGGCTCACCGGTCTCCCCTATCATGGCTAATTTATACATGGAACAATTTGAACAGAGTGCCTTAGCTTCATATCCAGGCACTCCGCCCACACACTGGTTTCGTTATGTTGATGATAATTTTTCAAAAATCAAAATTCAAGATTTGGAACCTTTTACTGCACATATCAATTCTGTAGATCCGAATATCAAATTCACCCGTGAAGATGCCAAGGATAACACATTGGCGTTCTTAGATTGTGCAGTAACGATAGGAGGACAGAACAATACCTGCTTTTTGATTCACACCACCCACTGCAGCACAAACTGGGTGTTATTCGGACATTACAACACAGGGCCCAAGTGGTTCCCACAAGCACAGAGGGTAAGGAGAAAGAAGAACAACATGTGCAGGAAGCCCTCTCTGTTTGTGGATATCCTAAATGGGCTGTCAACAAAACCAAGAGAGACAAGGGCAAGAAACAAGATAACAAAGAATCTGAACCCAGGAGGAAAGGGGTAGCGATTCCTTACCTGGCCGGCGTGTCAGAAAAACTACAGAGGATTTTCAGACAATATGAAATCCCAGTTTATTTCAAACCCACAAACACTTTAAGACAAAAACTCGTCCACCCAAAGGACAAAACACCGAGCCACAAAAAAAGCAATGTGGTCTACTCCATTCAGTGTAGTGAAGACTGCAGTGAGCGCTATATTGGAGAAACAAAACAGCCCCTTCACAAGAGGATGTACCAACACAGACGGGCGTGCCAGATTGGACCGTCATCTGCCGTACATCTTCACCTAGAAGCCACGGGCCATTTGTTTGAGGACAGTGAGGTTCAGATCTTAGCCAGGGAAAAGAACTGGTTTGAGAGGGGAGTTAAAGAGGCTATTTTTTGTCAAAAAAGAGAATCCTTCTTTAAACAGAAATGGTGGAGTCAGACATAATTTGTCTCCCATCTATAATTCAATTCTTAAACCTAAATCAAAATAAACAAAAGACACAATAGGGCTAGCCAGGTTAGGGCCAGAGGTGTGAAAAACAGTCGTGTAGGGATGAATAGTTATGCTAAACTAGACGCCAGAGAAACAAAAGACAGAAACAAATAGGCGAGATAGTTTCGGAAAAACTGCAGTATAGTTAGCTCCTCCCTGCAGCGAGATATAAGCAGTGTCTTACCAGCACTCTAACCAAAACTGACGAAGCCTCTCGGATGAACGGCGAAACGTTTTCAACTTTGTCCAGTTGACAAATTGAATTTCTTCTTTTATCATAATCTGTGAATAACTCAAAATGCCTCCGGGACGACTTGTGTCTGGTTTTGCCATGGCTGGTCACATATTAATCAGCATTTTTTGAAATCCAATGACTATTCAAGCACCAGTAAGTCTCCTGAACCTGTTTGAACCTGATCCGAGCCTCAGTGCATCCTCATAGGGGCTTCTTTGTGTGTGAAATCTCATTGGGACAAGTTGAGCTGCATTGTTGCTCACTTGAGTCTGTTCGCCCCATGCTCCTGTCACTTCCCATTACACACGAGTCAGTTTAGCAGCATGCATCTGGAGCAACTGCCAGTCCCCGACATGGTGTAGTGTGAATTGAGTCGTTGGTCCATAACATAATCTCCCATTCATGTATTAAGACACAAGCAGATGCGTGTCTCCTGCTTAGACAGCTTCACACAGTCTGACAGTCTGACAGTGAACTCTGCTCTGTGTACAGCCTCCATTCACATATTCACATATCTGGGGAATTTGAGATAGTTTTTTTTTTGTTTTCAAGACCAACTATGACTTTCTACAGCTGTGATTCAGTTTTTAGGGGTCACTTGAAGCATCTTTGTAAATGTATGATAGAACAACTTTTTCATAGTTTGCATAGTTTGCATAGTCTGCATAGAAAAAAATTCTCAAAAGTAAAAAAACAACAACAACAAAAAAACAAATAATAATTCAATAAGTTCAAGAGTCCATACACAGCTTCCGGGTGCTGGTAAAAGCAGGAACATTCAACAATTCCAAAAAAGAGAAGGTTTACCGCACAACCTGATGACTCTGTAGAGGCGAAACACGTTGTTCGCTCTAGCCTAATAAAATAATATCAACCAAGTATGCGGTAAACCTTCTCTTTTTTATTATTAATGTCTAGAGTTGTATGAAAACTGTTAACTGTTATGGCATTGGCACGTTCCACAGAATGGCTTTAAATGTATCTATCTCCATGGAGACATATTGATGACGCCACCAGGGCCAGTTACAGGTCAGATCTGTGGAGAGGCAAGCCTGTTCCCGTAAGGAATAAAGAATTTTTAATGCATATTTTTTTAACATTAAAAGCACATTGAGCAACTGTTACCAATTAGAGTAGAAATAACTCAGGCCTATTGAAATAAACATGTTTTTGAACCATTATCATAAACTGTATAAGATAAGATAAGATAAGATAAGACTTTATTGATCTCACGTAGGAGAAATTTACTTGTCACAGTAGCTCCAGGTAGGGACAATTTGAACAAGAAAGAAAAGTGCATTCAGGCAAGAATGGCATAAAAATACTGTAAGTAATAATAATAATAAAATAAGTAATAATAGAATAATATAAACAGTAACTAGGAGAGTATTGAAAAACGATATTGCACGTTGGAAAAACGATATTGCACGTATATATAACATAACTAACCTGCTTGCGTTCCAAATAGGAAGTGAGCATGGAAGCTCTTCCGGCTCCATTTGTATCCAGTTTACTTTGTATTGAGAATGCAGCACTGGAAAAAAATAAGAGAACACTGCATTTTTTTCTGAAATCAGCATCTCTACATGTATTACAGCCATTCCATTCCAGCGTCTGTTGAATTCCAACACAAACACAAAGCTGAGCTACTTCAGTTCTTGCACCAGGAGTGGAATAAAGTCACCCAAGAACAATGTGAAAGACTTGTGGAGAGCATGCCAAGACGCATGAAAGATGTGATTAAAAATAAGGGTTATTGCACCAAATATTGATTTCTGAACTCTTCTTAAGTGTAAACATTAGTATTATGTTGTTTTAAAATGAATTTGATATTGTTTCTTTGCATTGTTTGTGGTCTGAAAACGTGTATCTTTTTTGTTATTTTGACCATTTGTCATTTTCTGCAAATAAATGCTCTAAACGATAATATTTTATTTGGAATTTGGGGAAAATATTGTCAGTACTTTACAGACTCAAACAAAAATGTTCCTTTTGCCCAAACACAAACCTATAAGTGAAAACTGATAATTTTGCAGAGCTGTATGTCGCCCCTCTCTGTATCTGCTGCTCTTCGTCATTTTGGTCTTAAAATGTTCGTATTAACCCATCGTAGTTGACCCTGGTGTTTTTATTTCACCTATTTTGCTCGTATAACTGCTAACATCGTGACCTGTATTTGACAGGAGCCGGACACTATGGGTGACGTCACACTCCCTTAGTCCAGTCTTTGGTTGTATGTTTACATTTCATTTTCATAACAGCCCCAACCTCCTCCACTCTTGTCCGTCACTATGAATAGAGGCTCCTGTAGGTCCCCAGTTTGAGCTGGTCCAAAACAACTGTAGTTTAGAGTGACATAAGTGGACACAAAGGGGCCATTGTTCCACATCCGGTGATACTGAAACTGTCTTTGTCATTGGTTCTATACAGACTGGGAGCGCCGTGATACCCAGGCAGATTATTGTCAATAGGTCCAGTGTATTGAAGGCAGAGTAAGTGGTTCGTGTGAAACATTATACAGGCTTTTTAACATGAAAAGGCCTGTCACAAACCACAAGCTAGTGTTAGCCTATTTATGCTAGCGTTTTGTTCATGTTTTTCCCCGTATCCTTTTGAGGTTTGGCTTGTTCGGAAATATGCATGGGAAAAAGTGGAGATCTTATAGCGCACAAGCCAGTGAAAGGGTTGGAAGGAAGATCAGATTGGAAATATACACACGAACAATGTACACACAAGACAGTAAAGAAAGTATATATATTAGGGCTGTCAAACGATTAATTTTCTTGATCGCAACTAATCTCAGAAATTTCATAATTAATCGCGATCAGAGTTTGCCAGCATTTTCCGCAATTCTACCATCCATATGCAGCTCATTTGGTTGTATTAATTAAACTCATTGTCGGTTAAACTCAATGCAAAGTATTTCTCACCATTTTTTTATTTCAAAAAAGTGCAGAGAAAGGAAAAAAGTAACAATGAACCAGTAATAGTGGCTAAGTTGGCTAAACTGAAGACAACAGCGTGTCCTTCCTTGCCAATGCTGACGACTCGATTGAAGCCCGCTCGAGCTGCCTACGGATGCGTAGAAGGAACAAAATACTAGCAAACTCAAAATAGCGCGTTTAACCGAAAATGAGTTTAATTAATACAACCAAATGAGCTGCATATGGATGGTAGAATTGCGGAAAATGCTGGCAAACTCTGATTGCAATTAAAAAAATTGTTCGCGATCATAACTTACATTAATCTAATCGCGATTAACGCGTTAATATTCCCAGCGCTAATATATATATATATTAGGGCTGTCAAACGATTAATTTTCTTGATCGCAGCTAATCTCAGAAATTTCATAATCGCGATTAATCGTGATTTATTTTGCATGTTTAAAATTGATATCTTGCAGTAAGACCGTTCGAATCTAAAGTTAAACTCACAATGCAAAGTATTTCTCACCATTTTTTTTATTTCAAAAAAGTGCAGAGAAAGGAAAAAGTAACAATGAACCAGTAATAGTGCTTACTTTGAGAAATTGTAAATAAATGATTGAAGCCCGGTCGAGCTGCCTACGGATGCGTAGAAGGAACAAAATACGAGCAAACTCAAAATAGCGCGTTTAACCAACAATGAGTTTAATTAATACAACCAAATGAGCTGCATATGGATGGTAGAATTGCGGAAAATGCTGGCAAACTCTGATCGCGATTAAAAAAATTGTTCGCGATTAACTATGAAATTTCTGAGATTAGTTGCGATCAAGAAAATTAATCGTTTGACAGCCCTAATATATATATATATATTTTTTACGTATAGACACAAAAAGTCCAACCAAATCATATAAAGGAATAAGTACACTGCAAATTTCTCTGATCTTGCCAAGATTTTATAACTTATATCAGGTTATATATCTTGTTTTCAGACTTATTATCTATTTACTAGACCCGAGACTGCTTCATTCTCGTCGAGAGTTTATTTTAAGATAACTTGTCAAGTAAAATCATCTTGCTGCATGGACAGATAATTTCAGTACTTTTAAGTTATTTACTGATAAATTTAAGGGTTTATATCTTACATTTTGGCCAAGCTTTTTCACAGTGTAGTATGTTGTGAGCATAAACACAATTTACAATTATTGACCTCATGACAACGCAATTTAACCACGGCATCTTGGTATGCCTCCTGTACCGATAATTGGCTAGACGGAGCAATCACAGAGCAGCACTGAAGCCAAAGACGAAGCACCCAAACAAGACTTCAGCCTGTTTTAGCGTCAATACAGACTGTTTAGTTTGTGAAACATGTGCAGAAAGTAAAAGCTTTGTGCATTTGTGAACAGGGAAGATGTTTGTGATTTTCTCTCAACTGGATTTAAGTAAAGTTTGATTTTTTGGCTTGTTTGGCTATGGTGACGCTTTGACCAATCAGATTCAAATAGTCGTCATGAGAGAGCCATAATTTATAGAACTCAATTCAGGGTGACACACATCAATCTGTGTTTTATCATCCCTGATAGAGTGCACCTAATGAAGTTATTCTGACGTAAACAACCAGAAAGAAAAGCACTTTAGACTGATTTAAATGTGGTTAATTTGGCAAAAGGAGAAATTCAATTTGTCAACTGGACAAAGTTTATTTGGTCGAAATTGGTTGGTTTCGACCAAATAAACTTTGTCCAGTTGACAAATTGAATTTCTCCTTTTGTCATGGATTCTACTTGCCTGGTTTACACCTGACATATCGCAAGTGATATATGGTCTGGGAGCACCTACTGAATATCTCGTAGCGGAGGTGTGGTTTACGATCGCCAAAGGCCGTTTATTGGGCGTTACGAATGTCTATCATTTGGTCTATACGTAGACCATAGCCAATCATGTCAATTGTCAGTTCAAACTACAAGCTTCCGTTTGTCACGTAGTACGCGTCACCGTCTTTCCACCCCTCCCCACTCTCTGATTGGCTCCCAGAATCGGGAGAGCTCGCTTGCCATAGTTGCCAGGCTGTCTTTCAGATCGGAACGAACGAAAGCAGCCTGGGATTTCTCAGGTTAGGATTCTACCTGGACGACTGAGGGATTCTTCACACTTCTAAAATGGTTATTATTATATATATTTTTTGTCTTTATGATTATGTTTAAGACAGATTAATCACAAATATTGATCAGCTAAATAATGTCCCTATTACATGTTATACGTCCACTGTCTCCATCCACTCCCTACGAGCCTGTTTGATTTTCTCACACTCTTCTCACTGTTGTTTTCATCTGATGCAGTGGTTAAACTCTCAGACTTTGGAGTGTGTCCCGCCCTGCACATGAACCCGGACTGACCTGATAACTGTCTGTCAGCCTGGAGCACAGGGGCAGGGGAGAGAGAGGGAGAGAGAGGGACAGGAGGAGGGGAAGAAAGAGGAGAGAGAGGGAGGAGGAGGGGAAGGAAGGGGGAGGAAGAGGAGAGAGAGGGGGAGGAGGGGAAGGAAGGGGGAGGAAGAGGAGAGAGAGGGGGAGGAGGGCTGAGTGTGAGGGGAAGGAAGGGGAGGGGTGAGAAAGAGAGAGGAGATGGGAAAGGGAGGAAGGGGGGTAGAAGGGATGAGAGAGAAAGAGAGAGGGGAAGGAGGGAGGGGAAGAAAGGGGGAGAAAGAGATGAGAGAGAGGGAGAGGAGGAGGGAAGGAGGAAGGATGAGAGAGAGAGGGGGAGGAGGTAGAGATAAAAGGGGAGACGAGGGATGAAAGTGAGGGGAAGGAGGGGTGAGAAAGAGAGAGGAGAGGAGGAAGGGAGGAAAAAGTGAGAAAGGAGAGAGAGAGAGGGGGAGGAGGGGAGGAAAGAGGAGAGGGAGGAGATAGGGATAAAAGGGGGATGAGAGATGAGAGTGTGAGGGGAAGGGAGAGGAGGGGTGAGAAATAGTGAGAGAGAAAGAGGAGGAGGAAGAGAGGAAAGAGAGGTAGAAGGGGTGAGAGAGAGAGAGAGAGAGAGAGGAGGAGAGAGAGAGAGAAGGGGAGGAGGTGGAGATAAAAGGGGGGATGAGGGATGAAAGTGAGGGGAATGGAGAAGAGGGGTGAGAAAAAGAGAGGGAGGAGGAGGGAGAGAGGAAATAGGGGAGGAGGGATGAGAAAGAGGGTGGGAGGAAAGGGGGTGAAAGAGGAGAGAGGGGGAGTAGGGAAGGAAAGAGGAGAGGAAGGATGGTGGAGATAAAAGGGAGAGGAGGGGGTCAGAAAGAGTGAGAGAGGAGGAAGGGAGGAAAGGGGGCAGAAGGGGTGAGAGAGAGAAAGAGAGGGATTAGGAGGAGAGAGAGGGAGGATGAGGAGGAAAGGAAAGAGGGTAGGAGGGATGAGAAAGAGAGAGCAGGGAGGAGGTGGAGATAAAAGGGGGAAGAGAGATGAGAGAGTGTGAGGGGAAGGGAGAGGAGGCGTGAGAAAGAGAGAGAAGAGAGGAGTAAGAGAGGAAATAGGGCAGAAGGGGTGAGAGAGAGAGAGAAAGAGAGAGGGATTAGGAGTGGAAAGAAGGGAAGAGGGATGAGAAAGAGAGAGAGAGGAGAGGAGGAGGAGGAGTTCAGGAAACAGATCTCTGTCCCCTGGCCTGATGACCCGCTGTACTGTTTGCTCACCTTTGTTTACCCAACGTCAAATCTGCCTCGTCCAGGAGCAAAGAACAAATGAAGTCTGCCAGGAATTCAACCCGGAAAATTGGATAGGAATGCTACGCAGGTGGATATCCGGAAACTACGGACTCAACCAGGAGTCTGTGCGTGTCATGTTTGTTTTTCTGTCCCTATTGTAATCACTTCTGGTTTGTGGTCATCTACAGCTTTAACATAAAATGAATATAATTGAATGAATCATATGAGGTTGGACGGGAGCATCTGAAGGTCGACCCAATTCAACACTGGCACATTTTTTTATTTCCGTTTTTCGATAGCAATTTTAAAGGTGCACTGTGCAACCTTTCTGAGATATGGAGAGGTTATTGCTTTGCCTGTGATGTTCTACAGTATGGTATTAGACAAACTTTATTGATCCACAAGGGAAATTATTTGGATACAGTAGCTCACACATAACAATATAATATAATAACAGAGAATAACAAAAATAGAAAAGCAAAAAAGAGACCAGTGTCAAATGAGACATAATTATAAACACAAATGTATATGTACAAGTCAAAATAAAATAGAAAAATAGTGTATATACAGTGGTCCCTCGCTCTATCGCGGTTCAGTGTTCGCTGTTTTGTGGATTTTTTTTTTCCGATTTTTTTTTTTTATAGTGTAACAATGTTTTATAGTGTAACATTGTGTTCTGTGTCCTGATTGGCTAAGAGACTGTAGACCTTTGCCGATTGATAGATGGGGGGGGACTAGACAGGGACTAGGCCAGGACCAGACCGGGGCTAGACCAGGACTAGACCAGGACTAGACCAGGACTAAATGTGGACTAAACCAGGTCTAGACCAGAACTAACCCAGGTCTAGACCAGGTCTAAGCCAGGTCTAAACCTGGACTGGACCTGGACTAAACCAGGACTGGACCAGGTCTAGACCTGGACTAAACGGGGACTAGACCAGGTCTAAACCAGGATTAAACCACCACGTGCCGCTCTTTGCTGGTTTCGTGCGGCTGGTTTGTGGCTCGGGCTGAGAGGACGCGGTCCAGGCGCCGCGGTTCGATCTCGTGCTCGCAGCCCCGGTGTACGCGCAGCCTCACGCCAGTCGTGCTGCTCTGTCACGGATTTGAACACGATGAGCGGGTTCACGTGTCGCGCACTTCTCCAAGGGGTTGGTGCGCGTCCCGTCCCATGTCTCCGCGCTCCTCACGCGTCCGGCGGGGCTCCCGGCGGAGCCCCCACGCTTCACTATTAATATATTTTGTTGAAAATCTATGAAAGTTTGAGTGTTTAAACTAGAGACAAATGTGAGAAAAGGTTAATTCCAGTCTGAGAAAAGCGTATAATGTGTGTGGTGAGGCATTTACAGCCTTAAAACATGTAGAATCATTGCAAAATATAAAGCTGTCCTACTTCGCGGATTTCTCTTATTGCGGGTTATTTCTGGAACCTAACCCCCGCGATAAATGAGGGATTACTTTATTACATTTGTTATTGCTCGAAAATGTACCATAAAAGCATGCTTTCTTAATAGCAGCAGGTTGGCCTTTCCATAGATCTGACCTGTAACTTAATGCTGCTTGTTTACATTGAGATATAGTATAAGTGAAATTAAATAAGGTGAGGTAATTCATCAAGTTACATAATGCACTTTTAATTTGACATAACAGTCTTTGGCTCTATTCTACTTCTTTGGGTCACAGCTGCCCTAAAGGGACGATTTATGGAGATGTGGCTGCCAGTCTACCCCTGCGTCCCCTTTGACCATCACCATCATATCCACAGTCTGGTGTGATTCCAGCTCCCACTCATGAATGCTGTTGTGTCCTTGGGGAAGACACTTTACCCACCTCGCTCTGACTGAAGCGCTATATAAAAATGTGAGAATTTGACCAACACACATAAGCAGAGACAATGGAGTGTCTTGCCCAAAGACATAGCAAATGTATCCACTGGGACTGAACTAAGTCTACGTTCAGACTGCAGGGCTTAAAGCTCAATTCGGATTTTTTTGCGAGGTCATTCACATTTCCAGTTTATATGCGACTTGTATGTGATCTCCAGTGTGAACTTTAAACGCCCCAAAAGTGTCCTGCATGCACCTTGGAGGACACGATGAGGTCACATGCAGCGAGTGTGCTCAGTGTTTATGGAAGTCGCCTAAACATGGACACTAGCATTGAGCACCTGGAGATTTTAAATTATTATTTGTTGTCGTACCAGAGACAGAACATGTACATCTTATTTGTTTTAAGAAGGAAATTGAGAAAGTGAAGGACAAGGTTTTTGGCCATGGCGTTTTGTGGGTTCCTCTTCAGTAACGCAGCTATCCAGCAATTCTATCGGCTCAACGCTGGGCTTGTCTCCTAAAATACAGTCCAGTTCTGTTCAGTTTCCACCTACTTTAGCGCAGAATAGTGACGTTTGTTGCTTGTTGATGATGACGTGTAGGTCGGATGAATGCGACCTGGCCGTTCAGACTGAAGTCGCATGTCAAAAGATCAGATATGTATCAGTTTGAGGACCACATATCCAAGTGGCCTGGGACGCATTTGAAAAAAATGGATCTGTGTCATTCAGACTGTCATTAAAAGATCAGATACAGGTCACATAGGGGCAAAAAAAAATCAGATTTATGTCACTTCAGGCTGCAGTCTGAACGTAGCCTAAGTCACTGTAGCTCCTAGACGAGGCAAGGGCATCAGCTTTCCATCAGTTTAACAAGACCAAATTAGAATAAGGTAATGCAAAAAGTGCTTGTAACTCTATGTATATTTTGGTTACAGATACCACATCCAGCTTTCAAAATGATAAAGCACAAGGAAGATCGTTACATAAACTGTGAGAAGACATGATCCTCAAAATCTCTTGAGCTTCTGATAAACCTGATAAAGAACCAGTATCCATCAACTGTTCACCTTAAAGTCCTCAGTATTCAGCCACAGCAGCCCCCCCTCTGCCTGGTGGTCCCTGGGTCCAACGCTAAACAGACTTATGCACATATGATCCAGCAAAGCTGTTTCATCACTGTCTGGAGCTCACAGTGTTTATGTGAATGCAGCAGCAGCCGTGGGTGGTGCAGAGAGCTACTACAAGCCCTGAGGAAATAGAGCGAAAACAAGCAAGCAAAAGTGTAACAGTAAGTTTAAATTTGCAGGGAGAGAATTGTGTTTCAAGCACAGTTAAATTGACGGTCTACTTTTGAATGGTCTGTTGTTTAAAGGGCCCATATTATACTGTTTTCTGATCTACAGCTCTGGAAAAAGAGACCAAAAATGCAAAATTATCAGTTTTTCTGATTTTACTACTTATAGGTATGTGTTTGGGCAAAAGGAACATTTTTGTTTGAGTCTATAAACTACTGACAACATTTCCCCCAAATTCCAAATAAAATATTATCATTTAGAGCATTTATTTGCAGGAAAATAACAAATGGTCAATATAACAAAAAAAGATACATGTTTTCAGACCTCAAACAATGCAAAGAAACAAGATCAAATTCATTTTAAAACAACATAATACTGTACTAATGTTTAAACTTAAGAAGAGTTCAGAAATCAATATTTGGTGCAATAACTCTTATTTTTAATCACAGCTTTCATGTGTCTTGGCATGCTCTCCACAAGTCTGTCACATTGTTCTTGGGTGATTTTATTCCACTCCTGGTGCAAGAACTGAAGTAGCTCAGCTTTGTGTTTGTGTTGGAATTCAACAGACGCTGGAATGGAATGGCTGTGATACATGTAGAGATGCTGATTTCAGAAAAAAAAATGCAGTGGTCTCTTTTTTTTTTCCAGAGCTGTACATATTCACTAGGATTATTTGGACAATTTCAACCCTGGAATTGCCAATCTCTACTGAACTAAAGGTAGATGTTAACTTGAAAAATACCACTATATGACATCAGTAGGTGGAATATTTTGAGCTTTGGGCATGTCGACAGATTAAAAATAAACGGTTACTCAAATGTGTGAATGAAACAAAACAACTCCAGGTATGTTCATGATAAGGTAGAAGCATTATCACATGTCTTTAAAGCTCACAAGAGTCAATTTTGCGTAACGTAGCACCTTTAAAGTCTCCATCTGAGCTGTGAGAGTGATGCTTGGACAGCCACAAGCTAACAGGAATCAGTGTAAACAGCCGAATGCTAACATCTGGTGAAAACATAACTATCTTGGCAGTATTAGTTAACACTAAAGTCCAAACTGTTGAAAGTAGTCGGGACAGTCTCTTGAGTGAGGTATGCAGAGGGCCAGGAGACGTGCAGCTGGGGCTCCACACAATCAGGGGCCACTGTGAATGCCCCAAGTGGATGGTAATTGGCAAGTCTGTCTTTTCTGCCCCAACCTTCCCACCCCCACGTGGCCCTCTCTGCTAAAAGAGGAATTTATGTGAGAGGTTTTGAATAGTAAAGAATTGTTTAGTCTGAAATACATGGCCTAGAAGATGTTTTTACGTTTATTTTCACGGAGATGTTTTGGCTTTTTTTACTCGTATGTTCATCTGTATGGCATTACATTTATCCGTGTTGCATTTATTCAATTTAAGTGGTTTCATGGCTTAAATATATCTTGAGAAATGTGCATTGTTCTCCCCATAACGTGACGGTGCCATCTGCTTGTCATTATGGAGATGGAAATTTAATGCCATACTGAAAAACATTCCAGGCAAATCAATAACATCTCCATGGAGACAAGCAAATAGCAAACCCTCAAACGAAAAGAAATAGAGATCATCTTGTTGTTTATCTGCTGGAATTTTTTGCAAATGTTACTGGAAAATACAGTATCATAAGCAACAATAGTTTTTCCTTGTTTCTTCGTTGCTTGTCTCCATGGAGATGTTATTTCTTTGCCAGGAATGTTCCACAGTAGGGAATTAAACATAGCTCTCTTGCATTTGCTCAATTACGTGTGTTTTATAGCTCAAAAATACCTTGAGAAACATGAATTCTTACATGTGCAGGCTTGCTTGTCCACAGAGCTGACCATTAACCTGTCCTCATTGTGATTACCGAGTTTATTTCCATATTGTGGAATAAACAAGGCAAAACACTAATATCTCCATGGAGACAAGCCAGAAAAGTAACACAATGCGAAGATTAAGAATAAGTATAGATAAATACCTATCAGAAATACCTGGAATAGACCGGGTGTATTGGGTTAATAGGTTAATAAATGTAACCAAAAACTACAAATCAAGATACAGCTCATAATATAAGTAATTTCCCTCCGCTGCAACCTGTTTTTGTACACAACGTAAAAAACTGTGTAACAACTAAGACTATGTTTATATGATGACGGTCTGAAGAAGACACAAAAGTGACGTCGCGTCTTCACTTTTTATTTCACATTTAGATGAGAGTTTTCGGGAGGAAATCTGCGTGCATATTCGATTCGATTCGGAATTCGATTGAGTATGCATGCCGGGCGGCTAGGTGGCGCTGTGATACATTATCACTATGTCCGTGCATATGCGTAGAATCTTCCTTCTTCTCATCTGCGTCGCGAAAATCAAAACAAAACATGGTTACCGGTAGCAAAAAAAAAAAAAAATTAGTGTGGTCAGACGTAAAAGTTCAACTATTGCTTCAGACCACGTTAGACTACAAATCACCAGTAAAAAACACAAACCTGTACCATCGCATGTATGTGACGTAAATGCGTACGTCACATCAGCAGATTTGACTTGAGTTTTGCGTCTTGGGCAGTGTAGATGAAAACGCTACGGCGGAGCGTATTTAAGTTTTCCACTTTGGAGGGCGGTTTCAATTTTTTGCGTTTTCAAGCCCCCAAAACACCATCACCGTCTAAACGAAAGGCACTTCCGATAAAATATTTCGTCGTTTTTACCTGTAAACGTTCTCGTGTAAACAGGCCCTTAAAGCCCCAGTGTGTAGGATTCGTGGCGCATAGGTGGATGGTGCTATTGCACTTTCTGTTTTAGCTACAGCAGACCTCGAGGGTCACCCAGGCGCGCGCACGAGCCCCGCGGCGCTACTGTATAAATAAAACGCGGTCCCGTTTTGTTTTTGTTTTTTTCTCATGAAAACACACATTCCCGATCATGTACCATGACACTCTACACATCAAATGAAACCTTACAGTCTCCTCTTTTTGACTATGCAATTCATTTCCCTGCAAAACAATCACTCCCTGAGCACATGGGGCTTTTATACAGAAAAGCACAAAACAAGGTTAACTTACCTTAGAATGCTTTGCACAGGTCAAACTCTGTATTTCACCATAAACTTGCTCTCAATTTGTCCGTAAGGATCCAGCGAATAAAATCCAGTAAAACAATTTAGTCCAAAACACGTGTTAGATCCATTACGACGTCTGATCCGGCAGCATGCTTGTGTTGTTTACCCAAAACCACGAGCCTTGCCGAAGGCGAAGGCGGAGCCCAAATGTCCTTCTGCGACTCTCGTATTCAAAATGGCTGCCTCTACATGGGGAAGATCCCCCTTTTATGTGACTATATCTAAGTCCAAAAGAATACTTTGATTTCATGATGGAAGTGAAAAGGCTTGGAAAACAATGTATTTTTGAATGGGTATCTTCAATTTCAGTAATGAACGGGTAAAAATCTTACACACTGTCCCTTTAAGTACAATATAATTACATGTTATTACAGGCTGTTGGTTCGGTTGGTTTCCATGGAGATAATGTGGTTTGCCTGGAATGTTACACAGTATAGGATTATGCATTTATTCCACTGCATGTGTGTTCAAAAATACCTTGAAAAACACTGTACGTTTGAGTGGGGCCGCCTCTCCACAGATCTGACCTTTACCTTGGCCTGATGGTGTCACGTAATATTCTCTGTGCAGACTGATAATGTGGAACTTTATAGGCGAAGCAATAACATCTCCACGGAGACACCAGCAAAGTTACATAGTGCGTCTTTAATGAGATAGTTACAATGGATCAAGTGTACTGTAAAAAAAAAAAAAAAAAAGTGTTGCTATTTAACCCATTATCCCTTCATCCCTCTGTCCTCCTCCTCTTTTAAAAGCTAACTCCACATTCCTGCCCTGAGTTGTGTGTCCCGCTGACAGCCGCAGTGGCCCGTAGCGTTCCCTCCTCCTCTTCCCTCGCTCCCGCCCGGTCCCGTTGGAGGAGGCTTGTTTACACAGCGTTGATTGGGAGCACCCCTCGTCGCCCTCCTGACCTGCTCCTCTTCGCTCAAACCCACCCCGTTTACAGCTATTTTTCTTTCACTGGAATTTGTGTTGGAGTTTGTGTCGTGCAGGAAGCAGGTCAACGGTGTCGGACTCACAGGCTGGGAATATATTTACCAAGTTACATTTACTTTAGTTTCTTTTAGCGTACTTTGAATATTATTGTTTAAAAGTAAGTTTAGTTTGTTTGATTTATTTGACAGGGACAATGTATAGTAGCGTTATTCACAAAAAAATGAAAAATTAGCTCTCTCTAATTTCCATCTGCAGTCCCTGAGACATTACAAACAATGAACATAAAGCATAAAAACAATACAATTAATAATATTTACAGTGGCAGTGATACATTTCATCAATCAGTAAAAAATAATTAAAACTCTTTTCCGATACCTGTGCCCCCTTCTCATGTCTACTCTTTAATGCCGACATGTCTGCACTCTTAGAAATTGTTGTTTAATTTCCAAGCTAAATTTTTTAAATCATTTGCATAATTTTAGTTCAGTTTTAAATAAAAATGCAGATTGCTCTAATGATGTTGACTCAGTGCACTATCTGTCACTTTTCTTATAGAGAGCCAGACACCTGTATAGAGGAAGTGAGTTCAAAATAAATCTTTCTTCCTCCCGCTGCATTTCGAGCATCAATCTTTCATTTTTACGAGCCAGTCTTGGACTCAAACAGAACAGCTGCATTAATCTCTGTACCACTTTCTGTTTGTTCTGCCATGACATCGGTCAAAATAAAGAATACAAATTATTATTATTCCATTGCTTAGGAGGTTCCACAGTATGGCTTTAAAGTTATCTGTCTTCACTATAAAAACAATTGAATTCTTTCTCTAAGTGGCGTCGCCTCTCCACAATTGCTGGTAACTTGGTCTGTAGGAGATAGTTTAAAGTCAAAGTACTAACATCTTCATGGCTACGTTCAGACTGCAGCCTGAAGTGACCCAAATCTGATTTTTTTTTTGCCTCAATGCAACCTGGATCTGATCTTTTAATGACAGTCTGAACGACACAGATCAGTTTTTTTCAAATGCAACCCAGGCCACTTGGATATGTGGTCCTAAAACTGATACATATCCGATCTTTTGACACGCGACTTCAGTCTGAACGGCCAGGTCGCATTCATCTGACCTACACGTCATCAACAAGCGAGAGTGGTACAAGTAGGCGCTCACAAATGTACACAAACGTTCTACGTCGTCATACAAAAATCGTGTATGAAGTCCATGTCAGTGAAGCAGCAAAGCACATCGCAATCCCACCACTCTCAGCACCAACACGTTCCTTTCTACGGACATTGCTGCCACTGCCCCACAAAATGCCAAGGCCAAAAACCTTGTCCTTCTCAATCTTCTCCTTAAAACAAATAAGTTGTACATGTTCTGGCTCTGGTAGGACAGCAACTTTAAAATCTCCAGGCGCTCAATGCTCGTGTCCATGTTTAGGCGACTTCCGTAAACACTGAGCACGCTCACTGCGTTTGACCTCGTCGTGTCCTCCAAGGTGCATGCGGGACACTTTTGGGGCGTTTAAAGTTCACATTGGAGATCACGTACAAGTCACGTTTTATTGGAAATGTGAACGACGTCGCAAAAAAAATCGGATTTCACAAAAAAATCTAAAATTGAGCTTTAAGCCCTGCAGTCTGAACGTAGCCCATGAACACAAGCAGATGGTAGATCCTCCATCAAAAATATTACACCTTAAAGTACAGTTTTGCTACTCTGGTTTCTGTCAAAACACTGCTGCATTAAAGATCCCATGACATGGTACTTCTTGATGCTTTTATATGGCTCCTTAATGGTTCCCTAATACTGTAAATGAATCCTTCTTCAAAATCAACAGAGACAAGATGAGAAAGAGTAATTTTTCTCACTCTGAACACTCTATAATGGGCGTTGTTGCTTGAATGCAAATGAGGAGAAAAGAGCTGGCCAATAGTAGAGGGTGGGGGCGTGGCCAAACGCTCCGCTCTCTGCTGTAGCTCACAGCTGATCCATTTCCTTGTTTTTGCACGGGGGGAGAGATTTGAAGCGTTCCATTGAAAAATAAACACATTTCCACAGAAAATAAAATTAAACCACTGCTGTTCAAAGGTCCAGAGGCTCAGATAAAGGACTTCCAAGCCTAGAAACACTCGGACGTGCCTCCAGGCAAATAAAAAAACGCATTTCACATTGCCTAGCGCATTCGCAGTCCAAACTCTCTGGGCGTGATTTACAGAGACGCTGAGTACAGACAGACGGGGGTGGAACTGCATTTGCATTTCTTTTTTCGATCTGACGTCAATAAGGTGCCTTGTTCAAACTCGCCCGTTTGAGCTCCGATTTTTTGTAACGCAGAAAAGGATCGCAAATGCTCAGTTTACACATTTCGCAACTTTTAACCATGGGGGGGGGTAAACAGGGTAGGGGAGCTCACATTAACGTTCAAAAACCTCAGAAAGTGAAAATTTCATGCCATGGGACCTTTAACTAGAAATGATAACCAAACCTATAAATAAAAAATACAGCCACCATTTCTCACCTTTTTGATCCACACAAATGTCAACATCTTCACTGATTTAGGCTTGGGGCTTGAGTGTGTCCATATACTAAAACATATATCTTAAATACCACAAGGTCTATTCAATTTCTTGACCATTTCTTTTTACAAAACACCAATTCTTTTCTTTCCCTTATCTCTCTCCCCCTTGTGAGTGCATCCCAAGCCTCTACGCCCCCCTCTCTGAGCAGTGCACGAGCAGAGGAGCGGCGGTGGTGCGAGGAGGAAAGCCAGTTAGCACAGGGGTACGTAAATCAGTCATGGTTTTAATAGACGGGTGCTAAACTGGACCCAAGGGTGCAGAGGGGTCCTGTACAGCGGTACCACGCCCTTTCTCGATACAGGAGCGACTTTTGTCTTTTGTCCAGCCCGTAGACTCCAGCTTCAACCCTCACAGCTGGGAATAAAACAGGTCCTCACCGTGACTAATGCCGAGTTCACATTTCACAAGGAAACCAAGAGTTACAGTACATCTTTTTATAGAGGAACAAATTTACCAGGAGGCCAATGATCGTCTGACCGTAAAGATGTCTCAAACGAACTGTAAACAAAGCGTTCCAAACAATGCAGCGGTGTCAGCTGTGAGCGCATTCACGTGTTAATGGTTTCTTGACACTTTGGGCGGAGGAAGGGGAATGTTTTAGCATTACCAGTATTGTGAGAAGAAACGTAAAGATTTCACAATTATTCACAATTATTATTATTTTTTGTTTTAGTCTTTATTTAAAGAGACAATACAGAGACATTAAAGGTGCATTATGTGTCTGATTTATAGAAATAAATTAAATGCAATTACATCAGTCCATGTGCCACTTGTTCTTTTGGATTTCAATTCACAATGAAAAACAATAAAATGGATAAACAGTCTATCATTTCATTATTCCATTTTAGTGTCAAGCCAAAAAAAAAAAAAAGATTTCAACCTCTGTTTCCAATATTCAATTCAAAGTTTGTGCCTATTTCAGTTTTTTTATTATTATTACTAATAATAAATTAATTATTCACAATTATTAATATCCTGAGCAAACAACAGTGAAATAATTGATTCTCTTTATTTCAGATTGTCTAATTAGATCACCATTCCTCTAGTATGATTACCTTTATGAAATCAAACTTTCTGTATAATGTACAGTTAAATGTGACAGAAACAATTACAAAAAAGTGATTATTTAATATTACTTTTTAAGAGTATATTCACTGGTAGTTGATTTTTTTTTTTGTTTGCTTCTAAAATTGTCACAAGTACAATAGTCAATAAACAATATAGTCTTATACTCATAGTATAGTCAGTTTTCACTGATTTTGCAAATATTTATGTCAGATAATCTTTGTAAATCTGTAAATAAAAAAAGGCTTTAACAACTTTAAAGTTCACTATATAAAACACATTTTGCAGTGAAATATCAAAGTTCAAAGTTAACTTTATTGTCAATTCTGCCATGTGTTCGACATACGAGAATCGCCAAGCAGTGCAAAAAGACAGTGTACAAAATGCAATATCCTCCTGGGACCAAAAGAAAAAAAGTGTATTTCAATTTTTTTTTTAATTATGTATTTACTATATTTATTTATTTATTTATATATTTATTATTATTTTTTTATTTATTAATTTTTTTTGTGATATTCTATTTGGAGGTTTACATTTTGTTCATTTTGTTCATTTTATTTTTATTCATAATTTTGTAACATGTCCTCTGTAATGGACTGTAATGGTGTTAAATCCATGTGACGATAACAACCCAACAAAAACTTTTTTTTTTTTTTGATGACCAACATCTCTGACAAGCTTCTACAGTCGCCTCAAAAAGTTTTTAGAGTCGTTTTAATTTGTTATTTATTTATTTTTTTAATCATAGGCTAGTTTGTGGTTGCACTATCTCAAAACACACACAGATAGACAGGTTGACTCAATGTCCACTATAAAGGACACAAATGAATGGGCTGGGTCTCAGGAGGATATAAAGACAATACAAAAACTAAGACATAATCTGAAAAGTAGTGCAAAGAATAAATACCTATTTACAGATTTAGTAAAATGTGCAGTAGAATGTGCATTGAAAATAAGGTAAACAAACATGCAACAGTGGCTCTTAGCAGCGGTTTTAAAGTGTCTAGAGTGATATGTCGTCATTGTAAGTGATTAAAGTAGGCCTATTCATTTTTATTTTTTTCATAGTAACTGATAGACATATATTTTACAGTTTGATAATGTGTTAATTTATTATAATGAAAAGGTTGCTGCAGTATGTCTTTCGCTGTACTAAGTTTGCAGTAACAACACACTACAGAAAACGTTACTAAATGTTAAATAAGTTGTAAACATTTGTGAATAATTATCTGACATAATGCTCTTTATTGAGTGTGGTGTAAAACAGACCCAGCCCAAGTGGAGCGTGGAAACCTTTGTCGTCTCCTAAACTCATGATAAATGTGCACACGGACACTTCCAGGCACTGCTTTCCTCTCCATAAATCTCCCTCTCTCCTGCGGACTTCACAGCACAGAAAAATAATGGGTCGTGTTAAAGGAGAGGGGTACACGGGGGTGGAAGTACTTGGTAGTAGTCACAGGTGGTTAGTAAACAACTCAGTGAACTTGAAATGTATTTTTATAACACCCTGCTTTTGTGTTTACTTAAATGGACGGCTGTTAGCTTTAAGCTGATGGCAAAACTCCACTCTGGTCTCTGGAAGTTGGGAGCAGCACTTATGAACTCACTGCGGTGAATAATTAGGAAACATTAGGAAAGTGAAATGAACTGAATGAACTAGTACAGTTTGAACTAGTACAGTTTCTTCTTCTTTTTTTTTTTTATCTTTATAAGACAGTAAAAATGAACACTGTTAAATACTGCACATTTAACTATTTTCTTCATATGATCAAATCTGCTGTTAAGTGTGTTAAGAAATCATTTTAAAGGTCCCATGGCATGAAATTTTCACTTTCTGAGGTTTTTGAACGTTAATGTGAGCTCCCCTACCCTGTTTAGCCCCCCCCCCCCCATGAGGAGAAAAGTTGTGAATATGTGGGGGCGTGGCCAAACTCTCCGCTCAGAGCTGTCAGCTGTGCGATCCTTTTCTTGTTTTTGCACGAGGGAGAAAATTTCGGAGCTCAAACGGGCGAGTTTGAAAAATAAAGGCACCTTATTGACGTCACGTCGAAAATAAAATGCAAATGCAGTTCCACTGCTGTCAAAGGTACTCAGAGGCTCAGATAAAGGATCACGAGCCCAGAAACACTTTGGACGTGCGAATGCGCTAGGCAATGCGAAATGCGTTTTTTTATTTGCCTAGGCACGTCCGAGTGTTTCTGGGCGTCGGAAGTCCTTTATCTGAGCCTCTGGACCTTTGAACAGCAGTGGTTTAATTTTATTTTATGTGGAAATTTGTTTATTTTTCAATGGAACGCTTCAAATCTCTCCCCCCGTGCAAAAACAAGGAAATGGATCAGCTGAGGGCTCAGAGCCGAGAGTGGAAAGTTTGGCCACGCCCCCACCCTCTACTATAGGCCAGCTCTTTTCTCCTCATTTGCATTCAAGCAACAACGCCCATTATGGAGTGTTCAGAGAGAGCTAAAAATTACTCTTTCTCATCTTATCTCAGAAAGTTTCTCATGCACTGAGTGTTGACCTTTGAAGATACTGCACATTTACAGTATTAGGGAACCATTAAGGAGCCATATAAAAGCATCAAGAAGTACCATGTCATGGGATCTTTAATGGTTGGGAATCTATGTATAAAATGTATATTGTGTGCCAGTTGCGACTATAGGTACATATGAAAGATATCATACAGAAAGAAAAAAAAAGTATAAACTACAATACAAATACTTAGTAGAGTTAAATACCTTACATATATACTATTTTCTTTACTACATAATTCCATGTATGTGACTTTATACAGTCATTGTCTTCTGTATGTATATAAAATGTAGAAAGCGGTAAAAATAAAGAAAAAAAAAACATTGAAGGAGATGGTGTGTCCATTTATATATCACTATATATGTGATTTATGAAAGTGAAAACCAAAAATATTGAACCTGTGCTCAAACCGTTAGTACTTAAGTCACTGTGGGTGAATTTATACTGGTCCTGGTTTTGTTCCAATGTAGACTTGTAGGTTTACTTCTGTTCTAGTCCAGGTTTAGTCCTGGTTCAGCTCTGGTTTAGTTTTGGTTTAGTCCTGGTTTAGTTTGGGTTAGTTCTGGGTCAGTCCTAGTTTATTCCTGTTCTAGTCCTAGTTAAGTCCTGTTCTAGTCCTGGTTTAGTTTTGGTTTACTCCTTGTTTAGTCCTGTTCTAATCCTGGTTAATCCTGGTTCAGCTCTGGTTTAGTCCTGGTTTAGTCCTGGTTTAGTTATGGTTTACTCCTGTTCTAGTCCTGGTTTAGTCCTCGTTTAGTTATGCTTTACTCATGTTCCTGTTCTAGTCCTGGTTTAGTTTTGGTTTACTCCTGGTTTACTCCTTGTTTAGTCCTGTTCTAATCCTGGTTTAGTCCTGGTTCAGCTCTGGTTTAGTCCTGGTTTAGTTATGGTTTACTCCTGTTCTAGTCCTGGTTTAGTCCTGGTTTAGTTATGCTTTACTCATGTTCCTGTTCTAGTCCTGGTTTAGTTTTGGTTTACTCCTGGTTTACTCCTTGTTTAGTCCTGTTCTAATCCTGGTTTAGTCCTGGTTCAGCTCTGGTTTAGTCCTGGTTTAGTTATGGTTTACTCCTGTTCTAGTCCTGGTTTAGTCCTGGTTTAGTTATGGTTTACTCATGTTCTAATCCTGTTCTAGTCCTGGTTTAGTCCTGGTTTAGTTTGGGTTAGTTCTGGGTCAGTCCTAGTTTATTCCTGTTCTAGTCCTGGTTTAGTCCTGGTTTAGTTATGGTTTACTCCTGTTCTAGTCCTGGTTTAGTCCTGGTTTAGTTATGGTTTACTCATGTTCTAGTCCTGTTCTAGTCCTGGTTTAGTTTTGGTTTACTCCTGGTTTACTCCTTGTTTAGTCCTGGTTTATTCGCGGTTTAGTCCTAGTTAAATCCTGTTCTAGTCCTGGTTTAGTTTTGGTTTACTACCTGTTTTGTCCTGTTCTAGTCCTGGTTTAATCCTGGTTTAGTCCTAGTTAAATCCTGTTCTAGTCTTGGTTTATTTCTGGTTTGGTTTTAGTTTACTCCTTGTTTAGTCCTGTTCTAATCCTGGTTTAATCCTGGTTTAATCCCGGTTTAGTCCTGGTTCTGTTCTGGTTTAGTCCTATTTCTGAAATTTAGTCCCGGTTTAATCCCAGTTATAATATATGGAACTTTGAATGCACCCTGAAGTGAATATCGACTTTTTTTGGGGCTCTTTTTTGCTTTTTTTGCTACCAGAATATCAACCTAAAACATTTTGAAATGACAGTAAAAATACTTTGGACTACTCCATGTATTTGTGTATCTGTGTATTTGTACCTCAGAAGTCCATATCTCCAGTAGTTCCAGCTGTGGTCTGGGCTGGAGCGTGCCGTGCGATGGGAGGAGGCTCTGGAGTATTTATCCTGTAATCACCACTCCACTGGACACAGAAGAAGGCCCGCGGACTCTACACGATGTTTTTAAACCTAAATATAACACGAAATGGATCTTCAGACTAAACCAATTGAATGTGCACAGTAATGAGAGACTGCAGCCGTAGAAATAACCCATGACATCTTACTACAAGTATTTGGAGTCTGTAGTTAAGGTTGGACCAAGTCTGCATTTTTTTTCAATCGCAACATGTATAATTGAAAAATGTTAGGTTCATTTGATTCTTTGGTTGAATTTTGTGGCAATTGGAACCACATTTCGGGGTTGACTTTAGTTCTGGTCAAATGGCAAAGAAAATAGTTGAAATGGAATTTAATATGATCTACGAAACATGTATTTATCAGCAAAACAACTATATAGAGACAGATAATACTCCCTACAACTGTACAACAACTCACCCTTATGTAACAGATAATACTCCCTACGTTTATATAATTTGGCCTTATATATATATATATATATATATATATATATATATATATATATATATATATATATTTGGCCTTATATATATAATATTATATATATAACAGTCTTTTGTTCACTACTTTTTAAAATTTCTTATTACTACTTATTCTCTTTGTTATTATAATATATTGTGAAATGTGAGTAACGGTGTCCAAGTAATTTTAAGTTTGTCTAAAAAAAAAAGAAAAAAAAGAAAATACAAAAAATACAAAAATTCAAACAAGAGTATGAAAGTGGATTAGGTTTGGCTGTGCAACAATGCCTTCATTTTAATGGAAAATCGTGGTAACTTGTTGCCTGGAAGAATCCATGACTCATCGCTGTACCAGCGAGTGAGTCTGGTAACGTTTGATCCACAGAATGCGCTGCGGTTGCGCGTAGACAGACAGCTAAGTGAACCAATCAGAGATTGCGCCATCTTGATTCAAAACTGAGGCGGAACTTCCGCTGCCTAAGAGTGACTTTGCGGGCAAAGGCGGGTGCACTGACGTCACCATCTTTGAACGAATCAGAATCGCGGAGTCGGTTTGGAACCGGAGGAGCGAGAGTGGATGGAGAGTGTCCAAATGGTATCGCGGTGTATAGGAAATACAGAGAGATATCATTTGGCTGGCCAGGTAAGGTAACTTGGTAATGATTCATGAGTTTCAGGCATAAGCATTCTTTCCTGGTTTGAGGGATTCGGCATGGCGGTGGTCCTCCGTTGTCATGGCAATAACACAATTCAAATCAAAATGTTCTATCTTTGAATGGGAAAAGATTGTCATGTAATTCTTCAAAATTAGAGAGGAATCATTTGCCTTTTCCACATGACTAAGTATGAATTAAATAATGGTGAGCAGTGAGTCAGACAGTTTGAAGAGTCTAGAACACCGGCTGGTTAGCTCAACTGGTAAGTCACTAACTTCCCCCCCGGGGGTTGTGGGTTCAAATCCCCCCCGGCAATGAGCTAACCAGTGTGGGTCCTTGGGCAAGACCCTTCACGGTACTGCCCCCCGGGCGCTGAAAAAGATGGCTGCTCACTGCTCCTGAAAAGGATGGGTCAAATGCAGAAGTCAAATTTCTCCCATGTGTCACTGTGTGTGAGACCAATAAAGGCTTAATCTTAATCTTAATCTAATTTTAACACGGCATCTCCTCGGCATCTTCAGAGCTCAAAACGCTCTGTTCCACCTTGTGGTGTCATGCAATGGTAGTTTTCAAGTTAACAGCTACATTTTACCTTTTGTTCAATCGAGATTGGTAATTCCAGGTCCAAAATCATCCAAATGTTTCTAGTGAAGGTGTATGGAGTTTAAAACCACAGTAGAGCACTTCCTGTATTACCGCATGACATCACAAGGTGGAAAGGAGTGTTTTCAGAGTGAGAAACAGTCTAAAAATGCAGGATTTGTGCGTTAAACATGTGTGAATGAAACAAAACACAACTCCAGGTATATTTTTGATGAGGAAACAACATTATAACCGATCAATGAATAGTTAAAGAGTTAAAAAGTATTACCTGATAACTAAATAATACTTAATTAAACTCCATGCATGTTTAAATGTGCATTATGTAACTTTTTGGTTATGGGTCCATCACCTGCTTGTTTCTATGGAGATGTCATTGCTCTGCCTGGAATGTTCCGCAGTATGACATTAAACAGCTCTACTTTACATTTATTCAGTTACAGGTGGTTTTACAGCTCAAAAATACCTAGAAAAACTGGCATTCTGACTGTGAGCGGGGTCGCCTCTCCACAGATCTGACCTGGAATTTGGACTTGGTTTGGTCTCCATGAAGATGGAACATAGAACGGTTTAATGCCGTACTGTGAAACATTCCAGACAAAGCAAAAACATCTTCATGGAGAAAAGCATTTGAGGAACCCTCCACCAGAAAAGTTACACAAAGCACTTTTAAAGCCCCCACCTCCTCGAAACACTCTAAAATTACAAGATAATCAGATTAAACTCATTTGCATTGAACACAGCTTTAATGACTGCACTAACTTCTGGTCAAATAAAACAGTTTCAGTTCTCAATGCGCGATTAGACAGCGGGTTAAGGCTTGTTAGTGGATTTGCTGTGAATACTGCGGCATACTGAGGGGTGAATGGGGAGACAATGGGGAGCTGGGCCGACGCAGGGGGGTGTTTGACCTCTGGAGCAGTGACCCAAGGAGAGCTCCATGTCTCTGTATGGACCTGTCCCCTTCAGCCTCACATTCCTCCGTCTCCTGCTCAGGACCCAGGCAAACAACAGGGGACAAAAAACAGGCACACAGTGAACCCAGAGTCAAAACCAAGGTAACGTCAGGGGACTTTGCTACGGTTTTCTCAAACTATCAAATACAGCGCTGCAAAAAAATAAGAGACCACTGTATTTTTTTTCTGAAATCAGCATCTCTGCATGTATTACAGCCATTCCATTCCAGCGTCTGTTGAATTCCAACACAAACACAAAGGTGAGCTACTTCAGTTCTTGCACCAGGAGTGGAATAAAGTCACCCAAGAACAATGTGAAAGACTTGTGGAGAGCATGCCAAGACGCATGAAAGCTGTGATTAAAAATAAGGGTTATTGCAACAAATATTGATTTCTGAACTCTTCTTAAGTGTAAACATTAGTATTATGTTGTTTTAAAATGAATCTGATCTTGTTTCTTTGCATTGTTTGAGGTCTGAAAACATGTATCTTTTTTTGTTATTTTGACCATTTGTCATTTTCTGCAAATAAATGCTCTAAACGATAATATTTTATTTGGAATTTGGGGGAAATGTTGTCAGTAGTTTATAGACTCAAACAAAAATGTTCCTTTTGCCCAAACACATACCTATAAGTAGTAAAATCAGAAAAACTGATAATTTTGCAGTGGTCTCAGAGCTGTACATGGGGCTTCATCACTTATAACTTTTACATTTGAGAATATTTTTTATCAACAACTAGCAAAAATATATCATTATCAAAATATTTCTTATTTTTATGTTAACTGGTCCAAGACTAAAGTGACTGAAGAAAAAGAATGTAGGAGAAAGGCTCTTCTACTTTATTATAAGTATTCCTTGTCAAGCAACATGTTTTGCCACTAATGTTTCACAGTATGGCATTAAAGGAAAAGTAAAGTTGTTTTTTTTTACAATTTGAGCCTTATTTCGGTAATAAAACAAGTTGTTTTACTCACCCATAGCATTTTGGTGTCATATGGAGGATTTCCGGAGATGTTTTAGATTAGCGTTAGGCTAACGCCGTTAGCCTAGCGCGACTTATAGCCATAGCTCGGGGCATTCCCCGAGCATGTAATATGCCCCGTGCGGGCTCCAAATAACACAAACTTTAGCACTTTTCAAATCATAGAAGCTTACTCTACAATTTCGTTTGAATCAAAAGTGGCCTGTAATCCGAGATTTATCCGTAGTTTACAGCTTTGCGTTCCATGTTTGGGTCCCGGGAGCTGAGAGCACACTCCGCGCATGCGCACTGGCGTCCTCATCTACTCGAAACTAGGGCTAAATCTCGGATTACAGGCCACTTTTGACCAAACGAAATCGTAGACTAAAGACATCGAGCTTCTATGATTTGAAAAGTGCTAAAGTTTGTGTTATTTGGAGCATATTACATGCATATTACATGCTCGGGGAATGCCCCGAGCTATGGCTATAAGTCGCGCTAGGCTAACGTCGTTAGCCTAACGCTAATCTAAAACATCTCCGGAAATCCTCCATATGACACCAAAATGCTATGGGTGAGTAAAACAACTTGTTTTATTACCGAAATAAGGCTCAAATTGTAAAAAACATTACTTTTCCTTTAAACCTTTCTATCTTCATGAAGACCAAACCAGACCAAATTACAGGTCAGATTTGTGGAGAGGTGACCCCGCTCACAGTCAGAATGCCTGTTTTTCTAGATGTTTTTGAGCTGTAAATCCACCTGTAATTGAATAAATACCTAACACAAAAACATGCATTATCACAGCTTTCCTCTCCACAGTTTTGACTCATAAATTTGTCTGCTTGATGTCGATACGTTTAAAGCCATGTTAGAAAATATTCCAGGCAAAGCAACAGCATCTCCACGGAGACTCTCCGCAAGAAAAGTTACATAGCGCACCTTTATTTTTAGCCAAATTTATCAGGTAAGGGCCTGTTTACACGAGAACGGGTAAAAACGACAAAATATTTTATCAGAAGTGCCTCTCGTTTAGACTGTGACAGCGTTTTGGGGGTTTAAAAACATAAAAAAAACTGAAACCGCCCTCCAAAGTGGAAAACTTGAATATGCTCCGCCGTAGCGTTTTCGTCTACACTGCCCAAAACGCAAAACTCTGGTCAAATCTGCTGACGTCGCGTATGCGTTTATGTCACATCGGTCCATATATCAGTGTACTTTGTTTGGCAGGACTCCCAGTCCACGCCTTGTTGCGCCTTCGTTGCGCCTTCGTTGCGCCTTCGTTGCGCCTTCGTTGCGCCTTCGTTGCGCCTTCGTTGCGCCTTCGTTGCGCCTTCGTTGCGCCTTCGTTGCGCCTTCGTTGCGCCTTCGTTGCTTTGTAGTCTAACGTGGTCTGAAGCAATAGTTGAGCTTCTTTGTCTGACCACATGAATTTTCTTTGCTACCGGTAGCCATGTTTTGTTTTGCTTTTCGCAGCGCAGATGAGAAAAAGGAAAATTCTACGCATGCGTGCGGACATAGTGATAATGTATCATAGCACCACCTAGCCGCCTGGCATGCATACCCAATCGAATTCCACACACTTTTGCGTCACCGTATGCACGCAGATTTCCTCCTGACAACGCTCGTCTAAATGCAGAATAAAACGTGAAAACACAACGCCACTTTTGCATCTTCTGTTCAGACCGTCATCATATAAACGTAGCCTCAAGCTCAAACTTTTCACCACAGTATTTTATTTCACTCAAGTTAGTCCCATGCCTGGATATAATTGGAGATTGATAAGATAGAAAACCATTATGCCTTTCACCAAAGAAACTTCTATGTATGAAAATTCTGTTACAATCAATATTTTATTTTTCTCAACCTTAATGTGGTGTAAACACATTTTAAACTCCCGGCCAGACTTGGTGAATCAGAGTCTGTGTAAAGCTCTCATTTCACCCTGACTCTTTCATTACACATGTTTGAATACAAGACAAAGTAGCTATAATTTACTTTGCTTTAAAGTGAATGTGAATGCAGACCTTAGTCATGTGGTCATCCTTTGAAAACTCAGTGAACCAAAGCTGTGTGTCTGCTAAATATTTACCTAACATGTACTTTGCACACTGTTCCGGGGCATCTGGCTCTATTTTTTTGGAGGAGCAGAGCAGACAGGAGTTGACAGAGAGTGATTACGTTTGATAAATTGTCAGCGCGTTTGTGGAATTAGACGCTGTTTAGTGGAGACAGCCCAGACACAGTCACGGTGCAGTGGAGGGGTAGATTTTATTTAGATGCACGGACAGGGGCAAATGGTAAAATAAACACAGGTTCATAGGGCAAATGGGGTGAATGCGGTTTTCAACATATAAAGCCCGGGTCTGCCGCTTTCCCTTCTAGTAAAAGTAAAAAACAAAAACAAATTATGGCTACAACCTGCTTAGAGCTTCAATCACCACATCTGACCATGAGTTTAAAATGCGATTACGCCACATAAGGATGAAAAAAGAATGTTTTGAAGTTTCTGTGGTGAATAGCATAACGATTTTCTCCTGAACAGTCTCACATTTATCCAGGATTGGGACAGTGTCAAGGAGTACAGTGGCTTGTTATATTATGCAAGTAACTAGTTTAAACATTACCTGATTGCAAAATATAAAGTTTCACTATGTAACTTTTTGACTGCGATGCTATTGCATAACCTGGAATATACGGCTTTTATTCTTGACTGTCTCGGAATTTGTGCCGATTAAGATATGGCCTTAAATTTATCTATAGATCCACATAGCTACAATAGGCGCCGCGTCTTCACTTTTTATTCCGCGTTTTCAGGAGGAAATCTGCGTGCTTACGGTGACACAAAAGTTTGAGGAATTCGATTGGGTATGCATGCCAGGCGGCTAGGTGGTGCTGTGATACATTATCACTATGTGTGTGCGCATGCGTAGAATCTTCCTTCTTCTCATCTGAGGCGAGAAAATCAACACAAAACATGGCTACCGGTACCGGTCAGACGAAGAAGTTCAACTATTGCTTCAGACCACGTTAGACGACAAAGCAACGAAGGCGCAACGAAGTCCTGCCAAACAAAGTACACTGATATATGGACCGATGTGATGTAAACGTGTACGCGACGTCAGCAGATTTGACGTCTCGGGCAGTGTAGATAAAAACACTACGGCGGAGCGTATTCAAGTTTTCCACTTTGGAGGGCGGTTTCAGTTTTTTGCATTTTTAAGCCCCCAAAAAGCCGTCACCGTCTAACCGAAAGACACTTCCGATAAAATATTTTGTCGTTTTTACCCGTAAGCGTTCTCGTGTAAACAGGCCCTTAATGGAGGTGTTATTTCTTAATGTAAAGCCCTTCGGGTCCCATGAAGGTAGAAAAAGAAAGGCATTGTAACTTTTCTGGTGAAGAGTCCGATATCTCAATTTTTCCATGGAGATCTTCTGATATGTTCCATAGTATTGCACTGATTTTATCCATCTTGCATTTATTCAACCACAGGTGTCATTATTGCTAAAAAATAAATAAATAAAAATACAATGATAAATTTGCAGGCTTTCCTCTCCACAGATGTGACCTATATCCTAGCATTATGGCATCGCCTCGTCTCCACGGAGATGTATGTAAGTAAGTTTGATGTCATACGGTGGAACATTCCGTAGGGACAAGCATGTGACGGACAAAAATACCAAATACCAATGCATCTTTCGTGTCTGTTTCAGTGCGTTAGGAGCCACTATTTCCCAGAGCGTTTGGGTGTTTCTGTGCCCTCACTTGGACACACTGTTATGGAAATGTGCTCCAACAATGCTCCCTATCTGCTCCACAGGTCTACGGAGGCCGCCCTGGTGGTGACATGACCCCTGCCCCCTCCCACACCAGCAGGCCCGTCCTAACTGTCACTCAGCCCATTATCTGCCCCTCCTCGCGGGGCAGTTCCACAGACAATAGGGGCACGGAGGCTGGACTCTGGTCCCAATCACACGCCTCATTTTGGCCTTTAGCACCATGACATGAGTGTGTGTTCTGCATTCCAGGACAAACCGTGGACTTAGCCCTGGACCTGTGCAAAGCAGCCGGCTAACAGGGAGCTAACAGGAGGCTAACAGGGAGCTAACAGGAGGCTAACAGGGAGCTAACAGGAGGCTAACAGGGAGCTAAGAATGACAGATAGATATATAGAGAGATTAAAGGGCTGGGGTTTGTGAGCTTGTAGGTCAATTTTTACGGTCTTTGGCTGTAGCTTCCTCTTTCTATCCATCTATTTTGGGAAACATCATTTTCAGTAGTTTAGTTGTTGCCAATTTACTAATTATTGTAATCCACTGCATAACCAGTGATGGGAAGAATACTTTGAAAATGTATTTAGTAAGAGAATACTGCATATCTTTAAAGCATTAAAATATATTTTGTAACATATTCCAATACATGGTCTGATCAGAGTTTCCAGAGTACTTTTACACCAAGTTGGATTATATTATAGAGTAAAAAACATGACATATAATTTAAAAAAAAACCCAAAAACTGGTTGTAACGTATGTCTAATTAGAGAAGGAACAATTACATGGACATTGAGTGCTGTGTTTTCAATTTTTTTTTTAACTTACTGTTCAGTTCAAAGCCAAAATTACATCCATGCATTCTTTTTAATTTATGAAACTCAGAATTAGTATTCGGAATATGTATTTTCAGTACATGTTTTCAGTTACTTCCCAACCCAAGATATGCTGTTCTTTATTTACCAGAATTAGAAAATCAAACAAAGCCTATAGTTATTATTATATGATGATTTTTAAACCCTAATATTTATTTGAAAATAGACAACTAGGCCTATGTTTTATCAAATATCTTAAATTTTTCAATGGAAATTTTGTAAAATATACTGTAGAACTTAAACTATTTTTAGTTACAAATTAGAATTTTTGTTTCATTTTAGTTTATTTAGTAAAAGTAAATACTATAATAACTACAAATACAACTTGTAGTTACTTTTGCGTCTTCTGTTCAGACCGTCATCATATAAACGTAGCCTAATATACAACATTCATACACCATTGTATGTAAACACTGGGGGCAAGTTCAGTGTCTTGCCCCAGGACACAACAACAGTATTTACCAGTGGAAGTGGAGCTTGAACTGCCAACTTTTCAAAATTGGAACCATAAACCTTTGGATCAGAAGTCTATCACTCTATCAACTGAGCTACTGTCTCCCGAGTGGCCTCTTCGACCATCTCCAAAAACACATTTACACAGTTTAGGGGGATCAGAGGTTTTGCCTAAGGACACAACAACAACTAACACTGGGATTGAACCAGAAACCATGGCCCAATATCCTATAATTATGATGTTACTGGTTTGGGAACATCGTGACCTTCATCAAGAATGCGGTTTCCATTTGGTGCCAATAACAAAAACAAACACAGCACCACAATCACCCATTCATTCAGCAGCGCCACAGACAGACAGAGAGAAGCAGAGACAGAGAGTGGACTGAGTGTCTTGCCAAATGACACAAGGGCAGTTTATACTATACGGTAAATCTATGTTCTAATGTTGTTTCCTCATCACAAACACACCTGGAGTTGTGTTTTGTTTCATTCACACTTGTTTAACACACAATTCTGCAAATTTAGGCTGAGTTCTTCTCTCAAACTGCAAACAGTCTGCTCCACCTTGTGATGTCATATGGTGATACAGGAAGTGCTCCAGTGTATTTTTAAACTCCATACACCTTCACTAGAATCATTTGGATGATTTCAGACCCAGAATTGCCAATCTCTACTGAACTTAACTTAAAACTGAACTGTTAACATGAAAACTACTACTTCATGACATCATAAGGTGGAACAGAGCATTTTGAGCATTGGAGATGTAGACAGACATATAAAAAAGGATTACTCAACCATGTGTGAATGAAAAAAAAAAAACACAACTCCAGGTGTGTTTTTAAGGAGGTAACTGCATTTTAACAATGATATAGGACCTATAGTAATAATAATAAAAGATCACAAAAAGATAGTATAGCATGTTTTTTTCCCTAAACTTGTGCGATTCTTTGGGAAAAAAATGAGTTTGTTTTGAAGACGGAGATGCAATGCGATGTCTGGAAATATCTCCAGTCTAGAAAAGGCTCACTGCGCCGTGTGCCTTCTCCAAAAGTCTGATTTGACACCCTAATTGCCACATGGAGGAACAAAATACTCCCAAAATTGCTGGCTATGTTTAGAGGCTATCTGTAGAGGACCCGCTGTAACTGTCACTGCTCCCTTTCACTTTCCGGAGACTTTTTCCTCCTGAAGTGGGCGAGACACGAGATTTGAAATTTGACAAGGGGGTGCTAGCATAAACTTAAATCTAAAACAAATTGAAATATCAGTGTTTCCCTTCCACTGAAACTCCAGCTAGGCCGATATAGCAACCACACGTTTTTTTTTAGTTTTTTTTTTCTTCTACCCACAATGCACCCCTCCTAAATTTCTCTCTCTCATACGCCCCGAAGCAGCAGCAGCAGGCAGGTAGATGACAGCTAACCCAAGGCTGGCAGACTGGAATAATTACATGTTCTGTCTGCGTGGGTACACGGGTGACAGCTCTACCTTCAATTAAAACCAAGTCAAATGCTTTTCCATTGGCTCCACTGAGCTCCCGAGCCGCTATAGGCTGGTCCGGTCACCCCCGGAGCCGGGACGCTGTTAGGGGCGGAGGGAGGGGGCATGGGTGGGAGAAGGGGTAGGGTAAATGGGTAGATGAGTGCATGGTAGTGCAATTTTGGGGTGATGGTGAGAAGGGAAGAAGGATAAAATAGTGAACTGGCAAAACCTGAGCAAGGATTTTATGTCAGATGCCCTCAGTGCTAGTGCTGGTACAAACTAGTCTATATATACAGCTCTGGGGAAAAAAAAAAAAAAAGACCACTGCATTTTTTTTTCTAATAATAAGGGTTATTGCAGCAAATATTGATTTCTGAACTCTTCTTAAGTGTAAACATTAGTATTATGTTGTTTTAAAATGAATTTGATCTTGTTTCTTTGCATTGTTTGAGGTCTGAAAACATGTATCTTTTTTGTTATTTTGACCATTTGTCATTTTCTGCAAATAAATGCTCTAAACAATTATGTTTTTATTTGGAATTTGGGGGAAATGTTGTCAGTAGTTTATAGACTCAAACAAAAATGTTCCTTTTGCCCAAACACATACCTATAAGTAGTAAAATCAGGAAAAGTGATCATTTTGCAGTGGTCTCTTATTTTTTTCCAGAGCTGTATGTGTTGGCTTGTGATCTTTTTATTCGATAGTATTTTGATGGCCTATTTCCAGTGGTGGAAGGTAACAAAGTACAAAAGTAAAAGGACAATACTTAAGTATGACTTTTAGGCATCTGACTTTACTTACATACATTTTAGAATGGATACTTTTTACTTTTACTTCACTACATTTGAGAGCATGTATTTGTACTTTGCACATTGTCGATCTGGACTGAAATGTAAAACGAACTTTATTTATGGTGTAAGTAAGTAAGTAAGTAAATTTTATTTATATAGCACATTTAAAAACAGTGAGAACTGGCCAAAGTGCTGTACAATGTCAAGACCTGTGTAAGACCTGAAATTAGTTATTTTTTAACACATATAGTTTTCAGATTTTAGAATGTGGCAATGCTATAATTCCAGAGACATTTTCCCTTATTGATTAACTTATACTGAGTAAATTCACAAATTATTGAACCTGGTCAATTCTATTAGTGACAGGACCTTAAAATGTGATGATATAAACTAGTGCTGTCAGCCGATTAAAAAAAAAAATCTAATTAATATTTTAATCTCGTGAGAGAGCGAGAAAGCGAGGCAATCCACTTTGCGATTGAGCTTGTCAGTTTTTTCTGTGGTCGCTTTAGTCTTTCGTTTCCCAAATTCTGCGAGCGTGGTTTGTTGGTTTGGTGGTTTGGTGGTTTGGTGATTTGTTGGTTTGTTGGTTTGTTGGTTTGGTGGTTTGGTGGTTTGGAGGTTTGTTGGTTTGTTGTTTTGTTGTTTTGTTGGTTTGGTGGCTTGTTGGTTTGTTGGTTTGGTGGTTTGTTGGTTTGGTGGTTTGTTGGTTTGGTGGTTTGGTGGTTTGGTGGTTTGTTGGTTTGTTGGTTTGGTGGTTTGTTGGTTTGGTGGTTTGGAGGTTTGTTGGTTTGTTGGTTTGTTGTTTTGTTGGTTTGTTGGTTTGGTGGTTTGGTGGTTTGTTGGTTTGGTAGTTTGTTGGTTTGTTGTTTTGGAGGTTTGTTGGTTTGTTGGTTTGGTGGTTTGTTGGTTTGGTGGTTTGGTGATTTGTTGGTTTGGTGGTTTGTTGGTTTGGTGGTTTGTTGTTTTGTTGGTTTGTCGGTTTGTCGGTTTGGTGGTTTGGTGGTTTGTTGTTTGGTAGTTTGTTGGTTTGGTGATTTGTTGGTTTGTTGGTTTGTCGGTTTGGTGGTTTGTTGGTTTGGTGATTTGTTGGGTTGGTGGTTTGTTGGTTTGGTGGTTTGGTGGTTTGGAGGTTTGTTGGTTTGTTGGTTTGGTGATTTGTTGGTTTGTTGTTTTGTTGGTTTGGTGGTTTGTTGGTTTGGTGGTTTGGTGGCTTGGTGGTTTGTTGGTTTGGTGGTTTGGTGGTTTGTTGAAGTGCGCTCACGCTCGCTCTATCACCAGTAACAACTGAAGTTGTCCGGACGTGTTTATCGTTCAAATGATCCGTCAGGCTGGAGCAGGTTCGGTGATCGGAAAATTCTTTTTGACAAAAACTACAAATCAGCGCGTTCTTGTTGATCGTCCGTCTTCATTCTTTTTATAAATAAAATTGCCGTTCAAAGGCCCTGGCAGCAATTTGCTCGCTGTACGCCAAATTTAAAATGTGCGTGCATTGAATTGCCACTTATAATTAATTGCATTCATTTTTATAACGCGTTAATTTGCAGTGTAATTAATTAATCTAATTAAACTGACAGCCCTAATATAAACATTTAATTCCATACTGTGAAACATTCCAGACAAAGCAATTACATCTCCATTTTAAAAAAAGCATTTGATGGACCCTTCGTCAGAAAAGTTACACAATGCACCTTTATAAGACTTTATGAGACTTTATGACAGCGGGTTCATTCATACAATTCTCTGATAGTTTCTCCTGGACTGGGCTGGGACATGGTCTGTTTTAAGAGTCATCTGAGTGGACGGGTGTGTGTGTGAGGGATCAGGAGGTTAAATAGGTGTGAATGAATGGAACACACAGTCAGAGGTTTTACAGTGAGGGTCTCCACACAGACCAGCCCCCCCCCGCAGAGTGACCTACAGCTCAGAATCACTCCAGGTCGGCCCATGTAAACACAGGAGTAAACTGTTTGTCCTAAACTGTTATGTGAGACCAAGTGTATCTTCAAGCAGACAGTTACTCACTTCATAGCAAAATAACATCGACTTACAAGTGTATAAACTCGAAATATATTCAATTTTGGAGAGTATTCAATTTTCGACTTGGGGATTACGCAGAATTATTGCCTCTAGTCGTAAAGTATACATTTTCTGGACAGTCCCCTATCTGCTGGTTATGGAGATGTTGTTGCTGTGCCTGGAATGTTCCACAGTATGGCATTAAAAATTACTAAAAACTGTGAAATACATGCATTCGTGTTGTGGGATGGCTCTCGTCTCGACAGATCCAACTAATACCTCAGTATCTTTGTTGCTTGTTTCTACTGCGATCGATACGTTTTGAATATTCAAGGAACGATAATAACGTCTCCATGGAAACGAGCAGGTATAGTAGCAGAGCCTCCGATAGAAAAGTTACATAGCGGATCATTAATATTTGCATCAAAATTAAAGTATGCAGAGTAGATAATCTTGCATGAAAAAATAATGTAGCCTCCAGGTAAAGGTGCATTATGTAACTTCTTGGTTGGGGGTCCATCACCTGCTTGTTTCCATAGAGATGTCATCGCTCTGCCTGGAATGTTCCACAGCATGACATTAAACAGCTCTACAATACATTTACTTTTATTCTAGTGCTGTTAGGTAATTTAATCTAATTAATTAAAGGGTTTATAATTAATTAATCTAATTAATCGCATTTTAAACTTGTGAGTGAGAGAGAGAGAGGCAACCCACTTTGCGACTGAGTTTGTCAGTTTTTCTGTGGTCACTTTGCTCATTCATTTCCCAAATTCTGCAGATGTGGTTTGTTGGTTTGTTGGTTTGTTGGTTTGTTGAAGTGCGCTCACCCTCGCTCTATCACCGGTAATAATGATGGAACTTGTCTGAACATGTTTATCGTTCAAATGATCAAATGAGCAGCTTCATTGATCGGAATATTCTTTTTGACAAAAGCTACAAATCACTGCGTTCTTGTTGATAGTCCCGTCTTTGTTGTTTTTATAAATAAACTTGCCGTTTAAAGGCCCTGGCAGTGATTCGCTCGCTGCACACCAAATTTAAAATGCGCGCGCATTGAATTGCAACTCATAATTAATTGCGTTAATTTTATAACGTGTTAAATTGCAGTGTAATTAATTAATCTAATTAACATGTTAAACTGACAGCCCTAATTTATTCAATTACAGCTGGTTTTATAGCTCAAAAATACCTAGAAAAACAAACATTCTGACTGTGAGCTGGGTTGACTCTCCACAGATCTGACCTGTAACTTGGTCTGGTTTGGTCTCCATGATGATACAAAGGTTTAACGCCATACTGCGAAACATTCCAGACAAAAGTATAACATCTCTATGAAGAAAAGCATTTGACCCTCCACTAGAAAAGTTACACAATGCACCTTTAATCTCTCTATTATGATGAGTAGATAAACTTGCATGCAGAAATAACATAGCCTCTATTTAACTAGCATTTTATGTATTCTTCAGTATTTAATCAAAGTCAAATTAACATCCTGAAATATTATTTTCAAACACAAAATGTAAAATAACAACAGTGTTTTCACATGCAGGCACGTGGAGAGCCAAACGTGTATACAGTGAGGAGGGCTGTGCGGCAGAGAACAGTGACAAAAGTGCCTGAGGAAAAATGAACTGGATCCAATGAGATGTATTGGGAGGATGGATATGTAAAGGGCCTTTGCTGACAGCTGCTACTGCTCCCTGGGTGATGGGTGCCAGCACAGCCCTGCACACAGACACTGGTGTTTGATAATACAAACTGCGACAAAGCAATGCGCTCCCATAGCTCTATTTATAATCCTGTCTCTACAGCGTGGAAACAAATCGTCAGGTGCGTGAATGGGGAATGTGGTTGGTTGTTTGTGTTTTTTACATACAAGTCGATCTCTGGAAAAAAAAGTTGTAAAAAGTGTCACGATAAGCAGTAGATTCTACAGCGGTTTCTGGTTCGTGTTTAGATTGTTGGTAATTAACTGCAATGCTATGAGGTCCTAATCTGTTACTAATGCTAAGAAATGACTAACTTTTGAAACTGCAAACGTCACATAAAGTGAATGGTTGCCACTAAACTGCAAAAAAGTAGCGTGCTGGTGCTTCTGCCACAACATTCTTGAGGGTTGCTGCCAAAATTCCCAGTTAAAGGTCAGCTGCTTGTCTCCATGGAGATGTTATTGCTTTGCCTGGCATGTTTCACAGAATGGCATTAAACATATTTATCCATGACAAATTAGAGCTCAGTGTGGTCATATGTTGAGAGATGAGCTCACAATAAGAATGCATACGTCAAGGAAATAAAGACACTTATAATTAAACACATGCAAGACATACACGTCGAATACCATACTGTGGAATATTCCAGGCTAAGCCATAACTTATTCATGGACACGAGCAGGACATGTTTCATAGTTTCATAGATCTTTAAATTAAACTGTTTACAATCGTATAATGGTGAGTCAATCATGATGTTGACATATATAAATAAATGGGGTGGCATCTTTTTTTTTTTTTTTAAAGGTCCCATGGCATGAAATTTTCACTTTCTGAGGTTTTTGAACGTTAATGTGAGCTCCCCTACCCTGTTTAGGCCCTCCCCCCATGGCTAAAAGTTGCGAAATGTCTAAACTGAGCATTTGCGATCCTTTTCTGCGTTACACAAAACCAGTGTTCAAACGGGCGAGTTCGGACAAGGCACCTTTTTGACGTCAGATCGGCAAATGCAGCTCCAGCCCCTCCCTCTGTCTCCGCTCAGCGTCCCTGTATATCCCGCCCAGAGAGTTTGGACTGTGAATGCGCTACAATGCGAAATGCGTTTTTTTATTTGCCTGGAGGCACGTCCGAGTGTTTCTAGGCTCGCAAGTCCCTTACCCGACCCTCTGGACCTCTGAAATACCAGTGGTTTAATTTTATTTTCTGTGTAAATATGCTTTTTTTTATTGCAAAGTCTCCCATCTGTCTTCCTGTGTTAAACACGGAAGAGAGGAGACGAGCTGCGCCGAAATTGTGTGCACCTGATGTCTTAAGATATTTCTTGTTTCTTTCTTGACGGATAAAGAAGTGCAAATTAAATATTTTCAAAATATAAATATTATTTTTAAGCAAAAATGCCTAAATCTATTGTATAAACAGATGCGATTTTGATGTAAAACAATATCATTAAATATCTTGAATACATTAGCTAACAGCACAGTTATCAATTGATTTTCTGTTCGTTTTATCAATATAAATGAGATTTAGCCAATTTTATCTCAGAAGCAGATCGAGTCCAAAGATTTGTAGACCAGTGTTATTAAAGTCTCTCTCCCCCTTTCCATTTGTCTACAGCACAGTGGGTCTATATGGGAGGGCATCTGGCATAAAAATACACCATCACAATTTATACCATGTGAATGGAAAAGATAATGCAATAATTATTGGTTTAAATTTGTTATCGTCTCTTATTCACACATATTATGCTCCAACACAAGTACTTCTTCTCCTACCTCCCATAAGTCTGGGTCTATGTGGGAGGGCACCTGGTATAAAAGATACAGTACATTATTGATTGACTGATGTCAAATTGATTTCAACACTAGGAGGAAAAGAATACAATAATAGTCGATTTAGCTGGTTTATACCGTCTACACCTCCCCATTTACAAATATTATAATATAACTTTTTTTAAATTTATAATCCAAGTACTTGCTCTCCTCCCTCCCATATGTCTGCAGCTCAGGGAATCTATACGGGAGGGCATCTGGTAGAAAACATACATTATGCCAAATTAATCTCAGCACTAGGAGGATAACAATGCAATAATAGTTCCTATAGCAGTCTTATATTGTTTTATCCTCCCTTATTTACACATATTATACTTTTTTTTTTGTATTTATAATCCACGTACTTCCTCTCTCCTCCCTCCCATATGGCCACAGCGCAGTGGGTCAGTGTTGCAGTGAGGACAATGGCGGTGCCCCTATTAAAAACCTCAGCCTCTAGGCCTGTGGATTATAGCCTGAATAGAGCCTCTCCCCAGGTACAGGATTTGGTTTACATTATCCCGCTATGCCCTTGGCTGCTAATGCCATCTCCTGCTCAAGTCATTTCGCTTAGCATCAACAGCTGTACTTTTAATTAGAAGCACGGGGTTTAATTGTGACAAAAAAAAAATGTTTCATACAGCAACAAAGCTTAATATTTACAAAACGAACGCAAGAACATCAGTCATATTTCAACAGTCTCGTGCGGATGGCATTGAGAGGGCACGTAACTCGGGGCAATGGGACCACTTTAAAATTTAAACACAATTTCAGCTTCATTTCAATGCAGTGTGGCTGGAGGTGGGTTCCGAATGCATAAAATTGACTGCATGAAAAGATAATGTAAAATAAATGTATTCCTATGCGCGCTGCTATAGTGGATCGAATCATTGATTAGTGGGAGCTGGACGGCCGCAGCTAAACATCAGCGTTCATACATATTTCATGGGGGTCTGGCAGTTGTCGGGGCAGTTGTCGGGGGACGTGGTTGTCGTGGGGATGGTGACAGATGTCCATTAGCTCGAGTCGGGGTCGAAAGATGAGGCGTACGGGGTGGTCACCTGCTTCACCCAGGTCTGAGGGCTCCATCTGGACTGGACTGCTCTGGGACTGAACCGGGTAAGGGGCAAAACTAGCACAAATACCTCCCGGTCAGGCTGGTGTTTATACATACATTATAATGTTTTTTCAAAATATTATAATGAGTTATAGAAGTAGTAATTGTTGCTAATCTAGTTTTGCTTTAGAGGTTAATTTAAAATGGTGGATTTTCACGTTGAAAGCATAAAGGGAGTGTGTCAGCCATAACGTTCTAGCTCACAGAGGCTAGCAGTTATATAATTTGGAGCCAGTTTCATATCAGGAATTGGAATTGATTTCTAGACAAAATAGCAAAATAAAAACACCAAGATCATAGAGAGCAGGTTTATATGAAGGGGCAAAACTACCACAGAATTCTCTCATGATCAGACTGATGTTTGTAGACGTAATAGACATGGTTTTCCAAAAATGATAATGAATTTTAAGTAGTAATAATTGTTAATAATCTAGTTTTTAGTTTTAACCTCTTGTATATGGCTGAGAGATATATTTATATTACTATATTTCTGTATTTTTACTTGTACATATACATTTATATCATTATTTTTATTATTATTTGACACCTGTCTCTTGTTATTCTTGCTACTTGTTTTACTTATTTATATTTTTGATTATTGTGATGTGTGAGCTACTGTGTTCAAATAATTTCCCTTAGAGATCAATAAATTTTGTCTAAGTTTTGCTTTTGAGTTTGCAACGGATTACCTCAAAATGGTGGAATTTCACTATATACTGATTATAAGTACATGTTTTAAGATATGATTAAGCTATATGATGTTAAAGCTGCACTGTGTAACTTTTTTATGTGGTTATTTATCAGGTCAAGTTTTTAAGTCCAAGCAATGTACAGAAAAAACAGGTATAGGTACAGTTTTTTTTTTTTTTTTTTTGGTGGAATAAATTTTGTCACTTATTTACATTTTTTAAACACAGATGAAACAATGAAATTCAATGTACTTATGCATTCAGATTTGTAAAGTGATTCAGGAAGCTTATGACATCAACTGACCCCCCCCCCCATAAAACGCCCCACCAAGCACCCAATTCGCCCGATCACCCATCCCACGCCCACCCAGGTCCTACATAGACACGGATATAGACTTTCATTACTACAATAATGTTACAAAGACTTTTCAACTACAATACTTATTAAAGAAATCTATGGCATGCCAGTTTAAAATACTTATGTTTCGATTCTGATTACGTTTCTGCTTTTACAGATTATATATAAGTAACAATCAGTGTTGTACAGACTGAGAGATACAGGACTACATTCATACCATACTCCATACAGCTGTACAACAACTCACCCTTGTGCAATAGACAATACTCCCTACAACTGTATATAGCTGGGATTGTACATCTTATTTGATATTGTATTTTATACTTTATTACTTACTTTTCTATTTAATTCTGATTTGTACATACATATATATTATTATCATTTTTTATTTTGATAATTATGTCTAATCTGACACTGGTCTGTTGCTCTTTGGTTGCTATTCCATCTATTTTGGTACATATTATATATTATATTATGATGAGTGCGTTACTGTACCTGAAACAATTTCCCTTGTGGATCAATAAAGTTTGTCTAAGTCTAAATCAAAAAAAAAATTTCCCCCTTTTGTATCAATGGAAGCATCCTAAGCCATGACATGTACTTGAGAAGGTTATAAAGTTAAACTGACTTGAAAGTTTTTGTATATTTGTTTACAGAGCCCCGCACAGTGTAAAATAGTTAGTTGGCCCTTCAAGTCATATTTAATTTTTTCAAGGTCAAGAAACGACAAGAGGTCACTTAGCCATTGTGAGGCTTTTGGAGCAGTCGGTGATTTCCATTCTAACAGCATTCGTCTTCTGGCTATAAGGTTTGAAAAGGAGACAATATCCATGTCACGTCTTTTGTATTGGTTGGGTAGTACAGTGGTACCTCACCTTACGAAATTAATTCGTTCCGTGAATTTTTTGTAAGTTGAGTAGCTATTTCAATGGAAAAAGCCTGATTCGTTCCAAGGCCCCGTTCCAAGTGTTTTTTTAGTGTAACATTGTGTTCTGCGTAGAGACTGTAAACCCAGGACTAAACGTGGACTATACCAGGTCTAGACCAAGCAGCACCGGTGTACCTCACGAGGCTGAGGCTGAGGCGAGCAGCGACTGCGTGCATGGGGGGGAAGGGGGAGGGCGGTGTGTGTGCGCGGACACATGTGTGATAGCGCAGCAGGACCCGGCGCGGGGCTGCAAGCAGAGACCCGTGCTCAAACCGTGCCAGGGCTAAACCAGGTCTAAACCAGGTCTGAACCAGGTCTAAACCACTGCGTGCGGGTCTATTTCCTGGTTTCGCTTCGAGTCACAGCTGAGGCGAGCAGCGAGGACTCCCCTCGGGACCGCATGCAGTCTGAGCGCATGAACGAACGCAGGCAAGAGCCACGGTGGCCTAATCCTGGTTTAGACCTGGTTCAGACCTGGTTTAGACCTGGTTTAGACCTGGCACGGATTGAGCACGGGTCTTGTGCTGGCAGCCCCGTGCCGGGTCATGCTGCGCTATCACACGTGTCCGCGCGCACACACACCGCCCTCCCCCTTCCCCCCACACTTCACTATTAATACATTTTGTTGAAAATCTATGAAAGTTTGAGTGTTTAAACGAGAGAGAAATGTGAGAAAAGTTTAAATCCAGCCTGAGAAAAGCGTATAATGTGTGTGGCTGAGCGCGCATTATTTGAATCTTTGAGATTTCGCGTTTCGTAACTTGAATTTTCTTTCGTATCTAGAGACCAAAATTTAACGTGAAGGCGTTTCGTAACTTGAAATTTTCGTTTGTTGGGTCTTTCGTAAGGTGAGGTACCACTGTATTCCAAATATAGCTAGATCAAGAGAAGGGGTCAAGGCAGCTTCCAGACCATCTGCAAGGTGTTTACAAATGGCTGCCCAGAAATGTTTTAGTTGAGGACAAGACCAAAACATATGTGTCATGTTTGCAGGGGACATTTTGCATCTGTTACATTCGTCTTTCACATCAGAGTACATTTTGGAGAGTCTATGGTTAGTATAATAAATACTGTGAACTATCATCTATTCTCTATTCTATTCTATCTGTTATTAGACAATATGCACTGTGTAACATTTCTAATGGAGTGTCCACCACCTGCTGGTCTTCATGGATATATTATTGCCTTACCTCTAATGGTCCAAAGTATGGCATTAAACATCTATCATGTTCAAAAATATCTTGAAAAACATGCATTCTTACCATAAACTGGGATGCCTTTCCACAGATCTGACATGTAATTTGGCCTGGTAGCATCACCTGTATTTTCTCCATGAAGACAGATAAGTTTAATGCCCTACTAAAGAATATTTTAGACATTTTTGTTTATTTGAAATAGACACAGGGCAATGCGTCATGATAGGCTTTGAATAGAAATACATTTTGTAAGGCAGTGGCTCCCCAAGTCAGGAAAAACAACATTATCGAGACTTATATAAGCCAGTTAAGAGTCACACACAGTTGAAAACACATATATAGCTATAACTTGGATCTCTATGGCTTATTATTATCTTGTTTTCACTACAGGCACTATCTGTGGACATAACATATACCGAGACTAATCCTTGTCCAACCTGCAGCATAATGAAATCTGCTCTCCATTGAAAGCTCATATTCCCTGTTATTTCTCATGGGACAGGCCTTCCCATGGTGGTCCTGACACTGGGGTCTCTCACACAAATACACTGAGCTGATAGAGCCCAGAGGGAGCTCATAATATCTGCATGAGCCCCTCTGACCTGCCCACCACTGCACAGTGTTTACCAGCACACAAACACACATATAATCACCAGCAGGATCATCCCTGTGGAGGCTCACCTGGAGCTGTCATTCAATAAGGAGATGTCCTGTTCGTGTATTGGTGTAAAATGTAACAGTGATTTGGACAGAATCTACTATAAAATGCAATCGAAATATTTATGTAATCCTCATATTCAGGGTTGTTCAAATGTATAACTGTAACTTTTTTTTTTTAACTCCTTTTATCTCAGTGCAATCATATTTAGCAATTTAATATACTGTACATGTTAACAGTGCCACAACATGGCACTGTTGCAAGCATGTAAAAATACATCATATTTTTATTTTTATTTCCTGGTATTAAGTTAAAAAAATATACCACATATACCAATATATCACTTGAAAAATCATTTGAGATTTAGTTAATTGTAAAACACATTATTGGTTTAAAACAACTTAATATATTAAAAAGATTGACTGACTTTCTGTTCAAAACTGAAATGCTGCTGGCCATTGTGTATTTTCATTCACAAAGTTGTATTTTTGGAAAGTGAAATGTTTTAATCCTACGGCTATAACCCAGAGAATCACGGGCGGGGATAGGTGATAAGTGCAAACAGACATTAACACAAGCATTTTGGGACAACGCATTCTAAAAATGTAGTTAAGTTTTGACAGCTCTGTTCCAGTCTTTTTGGCCTGATCAGTCATCATCTTTTACACCCTATACTAATATTTGTACAACTTTGATAAAAAGACTACTTTAGGTAAAGTAATACTATGTATATTATATACATATAATACTATGTAAAGTAATACTACTTATATTTTGAAGCATTTTTCTCTGAGTCCTCCATTGCTTTTGCATGAACATTCTTATCAACATTGTGCCCTATTTTTACTCAACGTCACTCCAGCTACTATTAACCTGATCTGTAAACAAACACATGTACAGTATAAGTGTCACAGTCTCTTCAATCACACTGACATGTTTTTTCTCACCTCATCATCACATGAACTCATTTACCACCTTTTCTCTGCTCTGTGTTTTCTGTCAAATAAACAATGTTGTAATGATCTGCTTAGCATGCGTTTCAAAGAGCTGCTTTAGACATGTGTATTCCCTCTTCACTGTCTTTTTCAGCCCAATTTGTCAGGTGCAAAATAAGGCCATATCAAGTGTGTACGTGCCAGTTTATCTTTTCTTTATTTTGATTCAAACCAGGGCTCTGGATCTCCCCATTTCACACTAACCAGGTGCTGCCAACCTGCCAGTCGGGAGGCAGGGTCTTTCAAAACACCGGGCTAATTAACAGACCCCCTTTGCTTCTGCAGAGCTAACACATCTGCCATTGACGTGACAGAGAAACAACTTTTGTGAGCTCCATAGTGTGAAATGTGAAATATGTTTGGTGCTACTAACACGTCTGAAAATGAGTAGATATTTGTATAGTTGTGTAGTGTAAATTTGGTGTTTTATATAAAACTTTATAACTGTGATGTGGTATCTGCATTGGACTTTTGTGGTAAAGAAAGAGTTGAGCCTACAGAAAATGAGTTTCCTCCTCAGAGTGCGTGGAAGCTCCCTTACAAATAGGGTGAAAAGCTCAGTTTCACGGGAGGAGCTCGGGCTAGAGTTGCTGCTCCTCCACGTTGAGAGGAACAGCTGAGAGGAGGGCATCTGTTCTTGAGGAGGTGCTCATGTCCCACAGGAAGGAAATCCTGGAGGAAGACCCTGAGGAAGACACAGGATGCGCAGAAGGGACTGTATCCCTCAGCTGGCCTGGGAACACCTTGAGGTCCGACTGGAGGAGCTGGAGGAAGTGTCTGGGGTGAGGGAAGTCAGACTGCTTTGACTGCTGCTCCCGCGACCTGGCCTCAGATAAAGTGGAAGAGAATGGATGGCTGTTCCCTAAAATTAAAAGCTGTTGCTGAGCATATGGGTGCAACAAATCTTTGACAACTCACTTACAAAAACTTTTTATTCTATTCATGTTAGAATTAAAATTTGTTTTTCATTGCATTGTAAACAAAACAAAACAAAAAAAAGATGTAAGCAAGGATGGTTGTATGATTGAATCACCACCACCACAAAAAGAAAGCAGTTGTGAAGTGTCATGTTCAAGGCAGGGCTGGACCTGGACAGAAAAACGGCCCTGGCATTTTTGGCTTAGACCAGCCCCTCATAATAAGTAGAGCACAACGGACTAATTTATGTTTGTGTTCCCCAAAGCAAAGTATTTGACTATTGTTAGGTCTTGGCCGAGGGGAAACCAGGGCACAACATTTAAAGTAAAAATCCCAGCTCCCAAAAACCACTAGCAAACTCGCAGTAACTACAAATTCAATGGTTTATTTAAAATGCATCTTGCACACCCACACAAAAAAACGTACTACACGATTCACGTAGGTCACCTGTTTTGGCTTCAAAACGGCGAATTTCACTGAAAGGTGAGCAATTTTCATGCCTGTCCATCACCTAAAAGTCCCGGTATTATCCAAACATTACTACCTGCTTACATGCTGTGCCTGTGCTACACTTCCCTGGTCACTCGGGTTCCTTCGGGTTCCCTCAGGTTCCCTGTCCACAGTCTCTGGCTGCTTCTCTCCCCGTCCACCTTCAACCTGGGCTGCAGAGGATGTGGAGGCTCCAGCAGCCCCTCCAGAGAATGTGTCTGTTATTTTAGAACATTTTGCAGCCTCTGTAGTGAGATTTTTAATCTTTTAGCCCACAAATTTTCCGAACTCCCTTTCTGCCACTTCTCCAGTTTTCCACGCTCAACACTGACACTGGCAGGGATCAGCACAGAGAAAAGGGTAGAACCGCTCTTGCAGGGCTCTCAAGTCTCACGCATTGAGAGTGTGACACACGCAATTCGACGTGTTCACACGCTCACACGCCACTTTCTCACGCTGAAATTTTTTAAAGCAATTCAAAACTGTAGCCACTGTTCACAGCGCTTCTGTGCCCAGAAAATCGGCAAGTTAATGCAGGCACCGCGCGTTTTTCAGCAAAAAAAAAGTTACTCGCACACCAGTACTCGAGTTGAGCGAACAGCTGTGAGGCCGATCGCTCACAGCTGATCGGCCTGTTCGCCGATCAGCTGTGAGGGAGCCGCGTGATATTTACGCGGCATTTCCAAGGGAATAAGAATCCTTAACTTGCTACGTTAATGCTACGTAAGAAGGAACTCTCGCCTCGGGACACGGGATAAGTTCGGGATATGTCCTTTTCTCCGGAGCTCCGGATTATTAAAGACCGTGACACGTGCATACATGGATACGCAAACGTTCGGGAGTGACCACGTTCTTATGGGTGAGTCATATTATCAGATTATTTCTACATCTATTTTGGCACTAAACCAGGACTAAACCAAGACTAAACCAGGTCTAAACCAGGTCTAAACCAGGACTAAGCCAAGACTAAACCAGGACTAAACCGGGTCTAAACCAGGTCTAAACCAGGACTAAACCAAGACTAAACCAGGTCTAAACCAAGACTAAGCCAAGACTAAACCAGGTCTAAACCAAGACTAAACCAGGACTAAACCAGGTCTAAACCAGGACTAAACCGGGACTAACCCGGCACTAAACCAGGACTAAACCAGGTCTAAACCAGGACTAAACCAGGTCTAAACCAGGACTAAGCCAAGACTAAACCAGATCTAAACCAGGTCTAAACCAGGACTAAACCGGGACTAAACCAGGACTAAACCAAAACTAAACCAGGTCTAAACCAAGACTAAGCCAGGACTAAAACAGGACTAAACCAGGTCTAAACCAGGACTAAGCCAGGACTAAACCAGGACTAAACCAGGTCTAAACCAGGACTAAACCAGGACTAAACCAGGTCTAAATCAGGTCTAAACCAGGTCTAAACCAGGACTAAACCAGGTCTAAACCAGGTCTAAACCAAGACTAAACCAGGACTAAACCAGGTCTAAACCAGGACTAAGCCAAGACTAAACCAGGTCTAAACCAGGACTAAACCGGGACTAAACCAGGACTAAACCAAAACTAAACCAGGTCTAAACCAAGGCTAAGCCAGGACTAAAACAGGACTAAACCAGAAATAAACCAGGACTAAGCCAGGACTAAACCAGGACTAAACCAGGTCTAAACCAGGACTAAACCAGGACTAAACCAGGTTTAAACCAGGACTAAACTAGGTCTAAACCAGGTCTAAACCAGGACTAAACCAGGACTAAACCAGGTCTAAATCAGGTCTAAACCAGGACTAAACCAAGACTAAACCAGGTCTAAACCAAGACTAAGTCAAGACTAAACCAAGTCTAAACCAGGACTAAACCAGGTCTAAACCAGGACTAAACCGGGACTAACCCGGCACTAAACCAGGACTGAACCAGGTATAAACCAGGACTAAACCAGGTCTAAGCCAGGTCTAAACCAAGACTAAGCCAGGACTAAACCAGGTCTAAACCAGGACTAAGCCAGGACTAAACCGGGACTAAACCAGGACTAAACCAGGTCTAAACCAGGACAAAACCAGGACTAAACCAGAACTAAACCCGGACTAAACCAGGTCTAAACCAGGACAAAACCAGGACTAAACCAGAACTAAACCAGGACTAAACCAGGTCTAAACCAGGTCTAAACCAGGACTAAGCCAAGACTAAACCAGGACTAAACTGGGTCTAAACCAGGATTAAACTGGGACTAAACCAGGACTAAACCAAGAGTAAACCAGGTCTAAACCAAGACTAAGCCAAGACTAAACCAGGTCTAAACCAGGACTAAACCAGGACTAAACCAGGTCTAAAACAGGACTAAACCGGGACTAACCCGGCACTAAACCAGGACTAAACCAGGTCTAAACCAGGACTAAACCAAGTCTAAACCAGGACTAAGCCAAGACTAAACCAGATCTAAACCGGGTCTAAACCAGCACTAAACCAGGACTAAACCAGGTCTAAACTAGGACTAAACCAGGTCTAAACCGGGACTAAGCCAAGACTAAACCAAAACTAAACCAAGACTAAGCCAGGACCTAAACAGGTCTAAACCAGGTGTAAACCAGGTGTAAACCAGGACTAACCCAGGACTAAACCAAGACTGTGTGTGATAACATATTATCCTGTGCATTATTGAATTATTGAATGATAATATGGACTTTTTGTTATAAAAGCATTTCCATTTTAACAAAGTACCTTCTAATTCTTTTTGCTCCACGTTTGTGCTTTACTCTTTGACCCCTCAGCCCTCCTGTAAAGATGAGCGGAGCTAAGAAAAGAAAAGTGGACAGAGAATGTTGTGTGTTTAATAAGGAGTAGACAAGTAAATATTTTTTTACCGAATACTTATCAGCTGCTGTATGCCTGATATGCCAAGAGACTGTAGCGATTTTTAAAGAGTATAATATCAGCCGTCACTTTGCCACAAAACATGCTAACTATGCTAGCAAGCAGTCAACGAAAGAACAAAAGACCCTGAAGAAGAACAGAACTTTCAGTGCTTTAAAATAGTAACTGTTAGTAATAATAAAAAAAGCTGTATTTTATTAATTACATTTTCTGTGTTTTAAGAGTCATTTCAATAAATAGTTAAATACTGTGGAACTTGAAAGAGGGACATTTTGTTGTAATGCTTTAGTTCATTTTTAATTGATATAAAGCATGTTTATATTTTATTTTTTGCTCTTATGAGGTGGATTACCAAAACACTAAATCCACCTGCTCCTGGTCCGGCCCTTCTGTGAAAGTTTAGAACCCTTTGTGGCCCACGAGTCAAAAAGTTTGCCCACCCCAGATCTATATTGAAGATGGACCAGTGGGCCGTCTCCTCTAAATCGTGGGCTGTTCTCTAAGTAAATAGAAAAAACAAAAACAACAACAACAAAAATAACAACAGCATCGGCCCACCGGGAAAATGCCCAGTATGCCTGATTACCAGCCCAGACCTGGTTCAAGAACACAAAGACTGTATGCACATTGACCCACCTTCTGATTACTAATGATCATATTTAAATAGTTACCTATAACACTCAAAGTGCTTTAAATCAAGGAACGACTCACTCATTCTCTCGTGCAATCACAAATCACTATACACAGACACTGGTGGTGAGGTAGACGAAGTGTCTTGCCCAAGGACACGTAATCTACGGCAGCTTGGATCAATCCTCCAACCTGTGAACCACTAGCTCTGAAGGCTCTACCATCAATGTTTATATCAGGAGCGGGATTTGAACTGGCAGCCTTCAGATCAGAGGATGAGCGAGCGATAATGTTGCCTTTAGTAATACTTTGCCAACTGGATATTAGAGGGTTTTCTAAATATTATTAACAACTTACTGTAATTACTAAATCTACACTGGTACCACGTTCAAAAGGTCAGGAAGACAACTTGAGGCCGAGCTAACTTGTATTGAATTGCTTGGTACATAATCCTAAAAGCCCCTTTTGCCACTCAAATATTTTCTTAAATCAAGACTTATGACTTGCTCAAACAGGTAATCTTTCATGTAAAAATCAACACATAGCTCATGTTAAGGGGAACATAATTTATCCAGGATGTTGGTCTTTGGAAAAACATGGAAGTTCAACAGCTCTGCCCTGTGCTCTTGTTTACATTGGAGAGTTGGTGCCCAGTTGGCCTTTACATTCTGGGCCAAGGTGTGGGTGTGACCTGGGTTTCCTCTCCTCTCATTTCCTCTCTGTCAGAAGCCAAAAACACAGAACCCAATGGAGTGAAAGCTCATTTATTGCACTGACATCTGCTCCCTCAACACTTCACGCAACACTTATGGAGATTGTCAATGAGTGAAGTCTTAAATATGAGAAAAAGAGGTGCCAAGAATTTAGCGTTCGTATGGGAATATCAGTGTGGAAAGAGGCTGTTATGGTGAATATATGCAAATCACTTTTCCAACTTCAAGGCACTCAAAGCACTTTCCATCACCCATTCACGCACACATTCATACACCGATGTACGCAGACACTGGGGGCAAGCTGGGTAAAGTGTCATGCCCAAGGACACAACAGCATTCATCTACGGGAGTTGGAATCGCACCGTCGGTCTGTGGGTGAGTCGATCTGACCACTCAACCAATGATGTTTATGTCGAGAATGGGATTCGAACCACCAACCTGTAGATCAGTTGAGCCATACAATCCCCCGAGAAAGATATTGGTTGACAATTAATTTATGTGAAAACTGAAATGTTCTGAGTGCTCAAGAGAAAAACGAAGGAACACAACTGTAATGTCGATTTAGCATAATATGTCCCATTTAAAATTCCATTGTGTTCTGAGGGGTAAACCTTCACAGTTTATAGTAGATAGGAAAAGTGGTTGGTTGAGAATTTTCTTTCTTGCCTTCTATGTGAATAGAAGTACTACGGCCCTCGTCTATGGAACGGCCTGCCGGAGGACCTCAGGGCTGCAGAGAACGTTCATGTTTTTAAGAGTGGGCTCAAGACTCACCTGTTTAGCTTGGCCTTTGATTGACTTCGGTCGTCTGTTCGCTTGTCTTTTGTTTGTTTGCTTGTCTATCTGTTTGTTGTTTATTCGTCTGCTTGTTTGTCTCTTTTCTTTTTTCTTTTTTTTCCCCTCTGGCAGCACGGTGGCTGAGTGGCTAGCACTCATGCTTCACAGCAAGAAGGTTCGGGTTGCCCGGGCCTTTCTGTGTGGAGATTGCATGTTCTCCCTGTGTCTGGGTGGGTTTCCTCCGGTTCCCCCCACCAACCCAAACATGCGCCATAGGTAAAATCCTCCAGCTTAGGGCCTGACGAAGCCTAAATAACAAAACAAAATTATGGGGATGGTCCCGGGGTCTAATATAGAAACAACTCCTCCTGTGTGAGATCAATAAAGGTCAATCTTCTAATCCTTGACCACTGTAAAGCGCTTTGTGCTACAATTTTGTATGAAAAGCGCCTTATAAATATTGTTTGATTTGATTTGATTGACTAAAAGTAGATGAAACATGTGAAGAAAACACGAAGAAAGATTTAAGCATAGACTCTATATATAAATAAACATAGCTAATGCGCTAACTGGTGCGTTCTAAACAGGAAGTGAGCATGGGCACTCTTTGGCTTCACCGGCTCCAATTCACTTATTCGATTGAAAATTCCTTGCCCCTCCCTCTCTAACCCATTCATTCCTAACCTGGGAGTCAGGACCCGAATTTTGGTCATAGATTTTTAGGAGGTGCCCAGGGTTTCTTAAAGCCCTATTCGGACGGGATTAGTTTTACAGGGGGATGTAATGTCGGTTTATCACAGGACCTCTGTAATATAAACGACCCCATTCACACAGGACAAGAAATGTCCGTAACATTTATTTATTTGTTTACGCTCTGCCGTCACGTATTCATCACCTATGCATAAAGCATCAGCCGAAGATAGAGAAGTCTTGATTAGCCTATGTGAAATATTAGCGAACTATGCAAATTATTGCCCATAATTAGGACTAATAGAGCATACACTACCTAAAACAAGCAGAAGTTTCATGCCTCTGACGACTGATTTAAACCTCTTGGGCTTTTTCATTGGTCGATGTGTGCGTTTGTTTGAGAGTACCAGTAGATTATTTTGCTTGCTGGCAAAACAAAGCGCTTCAAGCTCCTCCATGTTTGAAAATTGCAGTAAATTATTTATTTAAATGGATGTGACGAATGTGAGGATTAATATTACCTATGGTAATTCCTCCAGACCGTTTTACAGAAGGTGAAACTCGCTGTAAATTTCACAGACATACTCCGTTATGTTTACGGACATGGCGCGTTCAGACAGGACTAAATTCCCTGATAATTATTACTTCACCCCATGTCACCCCATAAAGATTAATCCCGTCCGAATAGGGCTTTAGAAAAGTTTTATTGAAAGGATGGCATGTTAATTGCCTATAACCTAAGTCTTTCATAATGACTACTGTTTATATCTTTAAAACCAGAAAATAATTATATTTTTAAGACAGTAGCTCATAAGATGGTGGAGAAGGACGTGAGGGTCACCAACGTATCCACTAGGGTCGTTGGGAGGAAAATAATTGGGAACCGCTGCTCTAAATGTTGCTGTGATTTTCGTCATTTTGATCTTAAAATGTTCGTATTAACCCACTCTCCGTGATCCTTATGTTTAGGGGTGTTACCTGATTGGCTATTTCATTGCTATGATACCCACACTGAGATTTCCAAATTAAACTCAGCTCCAAATTAGCTGCTATAAATTTATTTATTTTGGCAGGGGCTGAATGCATATTCTGCTTCAACAAAGTTTTAAATAAGACATTAGACGACAAGCTGATCACTGCTTTTCCTACCTTGGACAACAAACAAATTAGTGATCAGAATACTCAAACAACGCCCCCCAATCATCGAAAGGTCAAACACAAACAGATTTCCAGCGGGTAAAATATGGTAATGTATTGCAATAATGATACGCCGAGTAGCAGTAGTAGCAGAAGCAGTAGCATTATCCATTGCAAACCTGTCTCAAAACTTATAAACCCCCTCTGAATTCTTGTTTTAGTGAAAATAGTTGAGAACTGCACGATGCACTTAAGCTATCTCCACAACTATTGCAACCACAGCAAGAACAAGTGACTGTGCTGTGGCAAGTGTGTGTTTTTAGCTTCACTTTCGGGGCCTATGCAATGTCGACAGAAATATGTTTTGGAGAAAACGGAATCGCTAGCTTGTTATGCATCGCTACCCCATTTTCAACAACTGAACGCCAATCACGAGCAACCCGGGAGTCACGAAACAGATTCCATTTTTCAGTATGCAAACCAAGCTGTTTAGCGTATGTCTAATGAGCTGCCTGCACCTTCCATGCAAAAAGATACGGACCACAGTTACAGAGGAGAGGAGCGAGGGATGGACGCCTCCTCTGGGCATGAGAGGAAAAACAAGAAAACAACAGATACAGCTATGTGCAAATTGAAATGATTAACCAGCGAGAATGACAGTTAAGGGGGTGCCGAGCAAGCAGATTTGAAAAGAGCGTGGTAAGAAAACCGAGAGAGAGATAAAGAGAGAAAGATAGGGATGGATAGAGCGAAAAAGGGAGACAGATGGAGAGAGGAGGGAGAGAGGACAGATAGGGAGATAGAGAGAGAAAGAGATAGAAAAGTTGAATTTCTGTCCGACATTGAGGAGTTCTGTTTCATTATTATCATAGACTGTGTAAAGAAGTGGACTAAGGGACTGGCTCCAGTCAAATGAAGCTCAAAGAGGCTAGCAGTAATAGGAATGAATTAGGTTCATATTGGAAATTGGAATTTATTTATGTACAGCGAAATAAAAACACTAGGATCATGTAGCGAGGGTTAATATGAACATTTTAAGACCAAAATGAGGCTCGCAGCAGCAGTTACAGAGAGAGAAGTGACTATTTTTTTATGTAGTCGATGGAGGTGTAGTCGGCTTCCGTACCAATCTGATGGGGAAAAGGTCTAAAATCTTGGAACCAGCATAGCCCAAGATTTCAGAATGCCCTCCCTGACTTATTTATTAAATGTAGCAAAAATAAATTAAATACTATGGATAGGTTTAAATAGGGCTTACTACAAAACTATCAAAACTGCATGATATAATATAGTTAAAAAATATTTGCTAAAAAATAAATAGCAACCCTAATGAAATACTGTACATCTAAAATGTGCCATAGAAGTTATTTATTCAACCCTTTTCAGCTGAAATCTAATCGTAGTACCGAAAAAGAACAAAAACTCCCTCACCAGTACAAAGAAAAAGTACCCACCCTCTTTTATATATTGAATGATGATATATAATTATACATAGCATTAATATAATTGCCACTACATGACATCACAAGGTGGAACAGAGCATTTTCAGCTTTGGAGATGTAGATAAACTAATAATAAAGAGTTACTCAAACATGTGAATGAAACAAAACACAACTCGTGGTGTGTTTTTGATGAGGTAACAACATTAAAACATTACTTTTAGCTCATTTTGCATAATATAGGACTTTCATGTTATTAAAAAAAACATACCAAAGCAAAGATTTTCACACAACCCATATACAACGCATCTATTTAGGCAACGTCAAGATCCGTTCTGCATAATGAACTTTTTCACTATTCCCCGATTGTTTTCTCAACCACAAACTCTCACACGAATCAAACCAGCCCGGAGTCGGCCTTATTTCACATAATTACAGGAGCCAGAGAATGTCCATTACGCTGTTGTTTTGCTTGGCGCGTCCTGTACGACTCCTTAAAGCATGAAAGAGACTCCGTGTGGGAAGTTCAAATGGTATTGTCATTAACGGCGAGACTCTGCCATCACTCACGAGGGACTATAGCGCTTGCGGGACAATGCTAGCCTTTCTCTCTGCGCAGATGGTGCAGTTAAAAAGCGGGCTATTCTCCACACTGCTAACGTAAACACACAAACACTAGTGACCTGAAAGTCAACTATTTGTCTCTGGCTCGGTTGGAGATGTGTTGTGTCCAAAAAGATCAAGGCACTCGCACCCAAAGCAGATTTTCATGCTGTTATACACTCTTCAAATGTAAATAGAAGTTAAAATAAAAGCTATATTTTATGCGCGACTTCATATTGTAGCGTAGTTTTAGTACAGAGCTGCCCTGTCCCTGTTATGTGTGGTAATTTATAGCTGTTGTAAATCTCAGCTTGTTCTTTAGTAAGATTTAAATAGAAGCATTTCAAGGTACGTTACATGAAATTGGTCTATTCTTTGGTTTGTTTGAGCGTAGTTCAGGCAGTGGTCTGTGTTTGAACTTGGGTCTAACAGTAAATCAGGCGGACCGTTTCAATATGAAGAGTTTAATACAATGAAACTTGAAGTGGTAAGTTTAAGAGACATTCATTGGTACTGTGAAATTTGAATTACATTTACATTTATATGGAGCTGGTTTAAAGCTATCTCATGATGGTGGATTGCTGTGAAAAAGTATACACGCTGGGTTTTTATTATATTGTTCAAGTGAATAAAAAAGTGACTTAATTAGCTTCATGACTATTTGTACATACAAATACAAAGAATTAGTAATATTATTGCCTGAAGTCCAGAATACACACTTCTCCAATCATTTACGAAGAGTCTGGTCACTGGTGAATTTCCTCGTTTTTAGATGGCATCATTGACAGGTGGATTTGCCAATCAGGGGCATGCAAAGGTCTGTCTGTATGGGAAAAATATAAAGGGAAAAAACAGCACAGGGGGCTGAAAAACATTGTGGATTTCTGCAGAATCAATGAGCGAAGCACTAAACTCTGTTCATCTGAGGTGAGGTGTAATTCAAAATAACACGTAACCAATGAGCTCCTTCGTTTCACATGTGTCACTGAAAAAAACAAATCTGATTGGACAAGCAGGATTGGCCAGGCTTGAGACTTAACAGAGGACGTAGGGACCAAACTGATATCAATCTGTATAAAAAAAATACAGAGGTATGGACAGAGTTTGGATTTGCGATTATAATTATTTATTTATTTATTTATTATTTTTATTTTTTTATTTTTTTTAATTTTTTATTATTATTATTTATTATTTTTTTTTCAATTTTTATTTATATATTTATTTATTTTTTAGGTTTTTTTTTAGTATTTTTATTTTTTATTTTTTATTTTTTATTTTTTATTTTTTAATTTTAATTTTAATTTTAATTTTAATTTTAATTTTAATTTTAATTTTAATTTTAATTTTAATTTTTTAATTTTTAATTATTTTTTTTTAGGTGCGGCAGTAGCTCAGTTGGTAGAGCGTTTGTCTAGTGATCCAGGGGCTGGCGGTTGGAATCCCGCTCTTGACGGGTCGACCGTGTATGATCCCAGCTCCCACAGATGAGCGCTGCCGTTGTGTCCTTGGGCGAGACACTTAACCCCACCTTGCCCCCAGTGTCTGTGGACATTGGTAGAACCCCATGGCCTGTTGTGACATGAGCCGTCCTCCTGTGGACCCACCACCCACGGGAGGATTCTGGGCAGCAGATCTGCTTAGAATGCTGCCCCCATGACCCAGAAAAATGGAAAAGCAGAAGAAGATGAAAAAAAACATTTAAAAACTGTATCTTAATTACTTTTGCGATAAGAGTTTAAGCCTCTATTGACCTATTCAAACAAGAAATTGCCATAAAATGTGTAAGAATGTAAGAAATAATTTATATCAGTTACCTGTAAAATGGTAATGGTAATAATAATGGTAATAAAATGGTACATTAAACATCACCTATTAAAACATGTATTTACTGTATTTGTTTTTAATAATTACTGTTACTACTACTGCAATCATGATTAGACAACTGTCACATCTTGTCAAATCCCACATTGTAGCTCGAGGCTTGTCTGCTCATTAGCTTTGGGGTAACTGGTGTAACCTTTAAACACGTCCCCTCTCCTCCAGACCCGGTGGACAGGGCCCCTATCAGACCCAGATGTTCCCAGCCCTCAAGCCTCTTTCTGGGGCTTAATCCTGGCGTTGGCACGGAGCGTTCGGACATATTTCCAAATAGATCCATGGCGCTCCTCACAGCAGCTGGACTCAACATTTGTCAAATCTTGTCATCGGGTGTCGGGTAAAAAGCTGGAGAATTTGTAGAGGATTACACTGAGAGCACATGGGTGGATTCTGTGCAGCGAATGTAATGAAAGGGAATGAAATTGAATTGCTTATTGTTTTGAGTGGCTATAGGAAAAATGACATAAGTAATATAACTTGAAAAATACGATACAAATGATACAAATGGGGTCGGACATTTACTCCATGGAGAGATTATTGCTTTGACTTCAGTGTTCCATGGTGTGACATTAAACATATCCATCTAGCATTTATTAATTATGTGTGTTTCTATTGTGCAAAAATATAATAATTCCTTCTGTGAACAGGGGTGACTCTCCACAGATTTGAACTGTAATTTAGTGTCAATTCAATTTATACTGTGGAACATTCTAGACAAAGCAAAAACATTTCCATCAGGTAGTGGAAAAAAACATTCAAGCAGGTGGCGAACCCTCCACTAGAATTGTTACGCAGTTCACCTTTCATTAAATTAGCCACTGGAGAAAATATTTGGACAAAACATTTAATTTATTTTTTAGTTTTGGTGGAATTGGACCAATGAATTTTACACTATTTTACAAATTGTGTCAGATAAACAATAAACAGTATCTTACAATAAGGTGCAAACTTAACCAGCCATGTTTAGGCCATAAATGACATTATGACTGCAACAAAAATGCAAAATGGGTTTGGGGTTACCTAGCAATCGTGGTCAAACGTGAGAGTCCAACAATCACATTTTTTTTTTTTTTTTTTTTCAGGAGGAAATGAAGGAACTCATTGATCAGGCATTGGCTCTGCAGAAATCCGTGATGTTGTTTTTCAGCCCCTGTAATACTTTTTTCCTTAATTTTTTTTCCGATACGAACAAATGATGCGTGTCTCTGATTGGCTAAACCACCAGTCAGCCCATATGAAAACAGTATTGAAGGACTGTACACTGAATCCTAGGAAAGGTTTGGGGACTTTTATCAAAAAATATGCAGCCTGTACTGGACAATTAGAAGGCTACAATAAATAATTATTTCTATATGAAATACTAAGGTTTAATGTAATGAAGGTTTTTTTTTTGTTTTTAGTAAAATTTGTATTTATTTATTTATTTAACCCTAAAGCACTATCACCGATATTTACATGATTTTCAATATGTTGCATTTTTCTGAGTGTCATGGGTCCCTGGGGAGCTGCACCATTGTTTTTGACATCTTTGAAGGTGTAGGTGTTTCCCTACCCCAAAGCCCACGTTTTCCTGCAGGTTTTTGGCTGATTTTCACCCGGCAATAGTGAAAGAGGAATGTAAGAATGTAATGAATTTAATGTAAGAGAATGTAAGAAATAGGTAAGTAAGAGTGGTCCTGGAATGTGTGTCTATCCTTATTTAGTGCAGTGGTTATGAATAAATATCACAAAGTGGTGATTTCTTATGGTGAAAACACTATTTTAGTCAACTGGTCATTTTTACCCACTGAAAAAATACAATTTTTTGTTCCACTCTCCTGCAACTGTTCGTGTGTCGAGGAGTCTGTGCTTCACGGTAGACCAAACACCAAGTTTCCATAATTTTTTTTTTTTTTTTTAAGGAATTTTTTGTTCTCAAATTCCTAATTTTTCAGTAATTTTGGAGTATGTTTTTAGGGTCTTCCTATGTTTTTTCCATTTTGTTACACATACCACAGTTGAAAATAAAAGAAAACCACTCTAATTTACCATGTGTTGTTATATTTTGATCTATTTTTCATGACAAGTACTTTTTGTTGGGTATATTATATCGGGTAAAAATGACCTAGCAAAAGTGATGGTGTTACTTTTTATAGCGAACGTGTTCTAGGCTTAATAAACGATCACTATGTAACTTGTTACTTGCTTGGCTCCATGGAGATGTTATTTCTTTGACTGGAATGTCCCACAGTAGGGCATTATACATACACTGCCTGACAAAAGTATTAGGACGGTTGTGTATGTCTGAACGTTCATAAATAATGATAACAAGATGAATTGGTAATGACAACAAATCAATTTATTGATATATTAAAGCAGATTTCATCATGTGTAAAGGCATATTATTGCAAAAATGTAACAATATCAAGTTAAATAGCTTTTTCTTCAAAATAATCACCTTTAGCCTTAATCACAGCTTTACGAATTCTGTCTGTCCTTTCAATCATGCATATGGGCTGATTCGAGAACTGTATGATATGAGTTGATTTTAAAATATTATTAATTGAGTGTTCAAACTATTATTTTCATAATGAAAGGTGTTTTATAGCTTCAAAGTACCTTAAAAACATGATTTCTTACCATGTGTGGGCTTGCTTCTCCATAGAGCTGACCATTAACCTGTCTCCATTGTGATTATCAAGTTTATTTCCATACTGTAGAATAATCACAGCAAGTAAGTTACACAGTTACACAGAAAAGTTACACAGTGCACCTTTTACTTAAAGCCCCAGTGTGTAGGATTCAAGTTCAAAAAGTTCAAAGTCAGCTTTATTGTCAATTCTGCCATATGTGTTCAACATACAGTGAATCGAAATTTTGTTTCTCTCTGGCCAGGTAGTGCAAAAAGACAGTGTACAAAATACAATATGAAGACAAAACACAACAAAAAACTATCTAAGACAGAGATCTAAAGTTAAAACTAAAGTCTACGATCTAAAATCTTAAAACAGTGCAACATAATAAATAAACTATACTATATACAGATTTCCAAAGTGTGCAGTGTGCATCAAAAATGTGCAATGGAAGATACAGCAGTGACTTGGTCATGTGCAGTAGAATGTGCATAGGAGTTAAGATAAAATAAAAATAAATGTGCAACAGTAGTAATTCTAGTGCAGTAACAGGAGTAAACAACAGTACTAAAATTCCAGTAGTCAATGTGCAATAACAGTAGTAAACAACAGTGCAACAGGAGTAAAATCCAGTAGTAAATGTAAATGTGCAACAGTGCAACAGTAGTCCTTAGCAGCAGTTTTTTTTTTTTTAAAGTGTCTAGAGTGATAGGTCTTTTTATGGAATACAGGTTATGCCAATATGGGGGGTGGGGGGTGGGAGATGGGTAAGGTGGGAGTTCGGGTGTGAGTTCAGCCTCCTGACAGCCTGGTGGATGAAGCTGTTTGAAAGCCTGGTGGAGTGGGCCCGGAGACTCCGGTACCTTCTCCCCGAGGGCAGGAGGCTGAACAGGCTATGTGCGGGGTGGCTCGGGTCACCCACAATGCTGGACGCTCTGCGGGTGAGCCGGGTGTTAAAAATGTCTAGGAGGGAGGGGAGAGAGACACCAGCGATCCTCCCAGCTGCTTTCACTATGCGCTGCAGGGCTTTCCTGTTCTGTTCAGTGCAGCTCCCGTACCACACAGTGATGCAGCTGGTCAGGACGCTCTCAATGGTGCCTCGGTAGAAGGTGGTCATAATGGGTGGAGGGGCTCCAGCTCTCCTCAGTTTGCGGAGGAAATAGAGGCGCTTCTGAGCCCTCTTTGCCAGTGATACAGTATTCACTGTCCAGGAGAGGTCCTCACTGATGTGCACCCCCAGGAATTTGGTGCTGCTCACCCTCTCTACAGCAGCACCATTGATGGACAGTGGGGGGTGCTGGGTGGGGCCTCTCCGGAAGTCAATAACAATCTCCTTGGTCTTTTCAACATTAAGAAGGAGATTGTTATTGCTGCACCACTGGGTCAGAAGGCTCACCTCACTCCTGTAGTTTGTCTCATCGTTATTAGAGATGAGACCCACCACAGTCGTATCGTCCGCAAACTTCACTATGTGATTGGTGCTGAACGCTGGTGAGCAGTCGTGGGTCAGCAGAGTGAAGAGCATCGGACTGAGCACACAGCCCTGGGGGGCTCCTGTGCTCAGTCTAATGCAGCTTGAGGTGTTTCTGCCGACCCGCACTGCCTGTGGCCTCTCACTGAGGAAGTCCAGCAGCCAATTACAGAGTGAGGTCTGAAGCCCCAGGTGGTCTAGTTTGATAATGAGCTGCTGTGGGATTATAGTGTTGAATGCTGAACTGAAATCTATGAACAGCATTCTCACATATGAGTCTTTATTGTCTAGGTGGGTGAGAGCCGGGTGAAGTGCAGAACAGATTGCATCCTCGGTAGAGCGGTTGGCCCGGTATGCAAACTGGTATGGGTCTAGGGTGGGGGGAGGATGGATTTGATGTGTGCCATGACTAGCCGTTCAAAGCACTTCATGATGATGGGGGTCAGTGCAACAGGGCGATAGTCATTAAAAGTGGCCGGAGTGGGCTTCTTTGGCACGGGAACGATGGTAGTGGTTTTGAAGCAGGAGGGAACCACAGCCTGGCTCAGAGAAGCATTAAAGATGTCTGTGAAGACATCCTTGAGCTCCTCTGCACAGTCTTTCAACACACGACCAGGAATGTTGTCCGGGCCTGCAGCCTTGCGGGTGTTGATCCTGGAGAGTGTCCTCTTCACGCTGGCTGCAGACACACACAGGGGCTGGTCGTGGGGAGGTGGTGGAGTTTTTGGGGCCGGGTGTCATTTCCTGCCTCAAACCGTGCAAAGAAGCTGTTGAGGTCATTGAGCAGGGTGATATTATTGTCACAGGTCTGTGGCAAGGGTTTGTAATCCGTGATGTTCTGGATGCCCTGCCACAGACTCCGTGTGTCCCTGCTATCTCTAAAGTGTCCGGTTATTTTCTGTGTGTATTTGTGTTTGGCTTTCCTGATTCCACGGGACAGGTTGGCTCTTGCTGCCCTCAGATGGGGGACATCCCCAGCTCTGAAGGCAGCGTTCCTGGCTCTCAACAGCCTGTGAACCTCCCCTGTCAGCCATGGCTTCTGGTTAGCCCTGGTGGTGATGTTTTTTGTGTGTGTGACATCACCAATGCATTTGGTGATGTAGGAGGTCACAGTGTCTGCGTACTCCTCAATGTCAGTGTGATTGTTGTATGTGGCGGCCTGTTTGAACACTGCCCAGTCTGTTGTACCGAGGCAGTGCTGTAGTGCAGACGAGGCCCCCTCTGGCCACACCTGGATCTGCTTCAGAGCCGGCCTGGAGACCCTTACACGGGGTCTGTATGCCGGTCTGAGCACAACAGAGATGTGGTCAGAGAGGCCTATGTGGGGGAGGGGTAAGCCTTGTATGCTCCCTTGTGTGTAGTGTAAACCATGTCCAAAATGTTGTTTCCCCTGGTTGGGAAATCAACATGCTGATGCATTTGTGGCATGACAGTTTTGAGGTCTGCATGATTGAAATCCCCGGCAAGGATAAAAAATCCGTCCGGGTGAGCAGTCTGTTGCTCGCTAATAGAGTTATACAACTCATACAGTGCCTCCTTCCTATCAGCGCTGTTCGGTGATGGGGGGACGTAAACAACCACTAGCAATATTGCCGTGATTTCACGCGGGAGATAAAAAGGCCGGCACTTCAGAATCATAAACTCCACTAGGGGTGAACAGTGTCTACATACCACCACAGCGTCCCGACAATAAGTGTCCCGAAGAAAAATTATTAAACCCCTCCGCGGGATTTAACTCCGGGGACACCGCTAGCTCGGTCCGAGCGGTAGCATGTTAGCTCGTCCAGGCGCACCGCTGAGTCCGGGATGTTGTCATGGAGCCATGTTTCCGTAAAAACAAAAACACAGCACTCCCTCACGTCGCGCTGGGCAGCCCTCAGTCTGATGTAGTCCATTTTATTGTCCAGAGACTGCACGTTGGCGAGGAGAATGGATGGAATGGCCGGCCGGTGCGGGCTAGCCGTTAGCCTAGCTCTGATACCGCCGCGCTGGCCTCGCTTCTGCCTCCTCTCACACCGCTTGCGGCGTCTCCTCTCCGGGCGGGGGGCGGCAGGCGAGTCCGGTGTAGCAGCGTTAGCAGCATTAGCAGCAGGCCGGCGGAGTAGTCCGAAGCGCGCCAGCTTCTCCTCTAGTACAGTGTCCAGGGAGTTGTGCTGGCCAGTTCTGCCTATGTCCAGCAAGAACTGCCTACTGTACTTGTTAGAAAACACTGAAGACGAACAAGATAGACTAGACAAAGACGGTGAAAACACTACGCTATCGGCCGGACGAGGGGCCGCTGCGTCTTCACGCGCCGCCATCTTGGACAGTCGTGCCATTCGTGGCACATAGGTGGATAGTCGCTATTGCACTTCCTGTTTTAGCTACGGCAGACCTCGAGGGTCACCCGGGCGCGCCGTAGCGTCGACAGCTCGCGTACCGGCGCAAGAACCACGCGCCACTACTGTATACATAAAACGCGGTCCCCCGTTCACTTTTTTTTTTCTTTTCGCATGAAAACACACATTCCCGATCATGTATCATGACAATCTACACATCAAATGAAACCTTACAGTCTCCTCTTTTTGAAATCATTCAAATCATTTCCCGGCACAACAATCTCTCCCCGAGCACATGGGGCTTTTATACGGAAAAGCACAAAACGGAAAAGCACAAAGCTTACCTTTGAAGGCTGTGCCCAGGTCAAACTCTGTATTTCACCATAAGCTTGGTCTGAAATCTGTCCGTAAGGATCCAGCGAATAAAATCCAGTAAAACAATTTACTCCAAAACACGTGTTAGATCCATTACGACGTGTGATCCGGCAACATGCTTGTCGTTGTTTACCCAAAACCACGAGCCTTGCTGAAGGTGAAGGCGGAGCCCAAATGTCCTTCTGCGGCTCTCGTAATCAAAATGGCTGCTTCTGTATGGGGAAGATCCCCCTTTTATGTGACTATATCTAAGTCCAAAAGAATACTTTGATTTCATGATGGAAGTGAAAAGGCTTGGAAAACATTGTATTTTTGAATGGGTATCTTCAATTTCGGTAATTAACGGGTAAAAATCTTACACACTGTCCCTTTAAGCCAGCCCTATTATCTACAGTAGGAATATATGTATTTCAGGTTTTACAGAATAATCTTCTAATCTTTCTCATCCACAGTTGACAGTTTGGATTAATTTATTCAGTTAAAATCTATGAAGTAACGTGGAAACCAAAGAGACTCCACAGCAACACGGGAAACAGAGTTACTGAACTGTACCCCGCTAAAACAACACCTGACCTCATGTTTTCTTGATTAAATAGCACTCATGCAAAAAGATGATCCATCATTTTATTTAAATCCATCGACTTTGAACTGTTCAGGTAACCGCCATTTTGCCTGACATCATACAGGTGAACGACGCCAACTAAAATATTATCCGCCCCTTCAGTAGCAACCGAAGGATTTTAATAGATTTTATGGTTTTAATCCGAGTCCAAGTGCGTGACAAGAGCCCGAAAACAAAACGCAGGAGTCAAAGTGAAAAGGTAATGTGTTGGTTTAGTATCGCCTGAACTTTAATGAGACGCGAGAGTGGAGATTTAGCTGTTAGCAAAAACACAACCAAACATCTGATATGTAATTTATCCTTAAAGGTTCTATATTACGCAAAATTGACTCTTGTGAAATTTAAGACATGTTATAATGCTGTTTGTTACCTCCTCAAAAACACACCTTGAGTTGTGTTTGAGTTTCATCCACGCATGTTTCAGTAATCCTGCATTATTAGTCTCCAAACCTCAAACTCAACTCCTCAACTCCAGGTTTGTTTGTGACGAGGAAAAAACATTAAGTCAGAAATAGCATAATATGAGCTCTTTATTGTTACCAATGCTCTAGATATAAAAAAAGGATTTAATTTGTAGTGATTTGGAAGCAGAACACAGCACGTCTCACCAGTTAAACAAACCCAAACAGTCAGGGCGGCAATAGAATAGCAGCAATAAAACACATAAACGCAGATCGACAGTTCCACAGGACCAGCTAACATGCTAATTACGGCTAATTGTGTAGTTTTATGAGTTTACGGCCTTAACTCTAAAGAGCAGTTTGACCCCTGAACTCTAAACACCACCCACATTTACCTAACCTCTTCAGGAGACAATTACACTGTTGCCTTGCACACGCTGTTTTGAAAAATGAAAATATTCTGTTAATTTGTCTTTTTTTTTTTTTTTGTAAATTTGAGTGCACTGGTTCAAAGGGCCTATATTACACAAAATCGACAATAATGAGACAACAGAGTGGAAATTTAGCTGTTAGAAAAATTACTACCAAACCTTTAATATGTCATTTATCCTTAAAGGTCCCATGACATGGTACTTCTTGATGCTTTTATATGGCTCCTTAATGGTTCCCTAATACTGTAAATGAATCCTTCTTCAAAATCAACACTCTAAGCTGAGAAAGAGTAATTTTTCTCATTCTGAACACTCCATAATGGGCGTTGTTGTTTGAATGCAAATGAGGAGAAAAGAGATGGCCAATAGTAGAGGGTGGGGGCGTGGCCAAACTCTCCGCTCAGAGCCCTCAGCTGATCCATTTCCTTGTTTTTGCACGGGGGAGAGATTTGAAGCGTTCCATTGAAAAATAAACACATTTCCACATAAAATAAAATTAAACCACTGCTGTTCAAAGGTCCAGAGGCTCAGATAAAGGACTTCCGAGCCTAGAAACACTCGGACGTGCCTCCAGGCAAATAAAAAAACACATTTCGCATTGCCTAGCGCATTCGCAGTCCAAACTCTCTGGGCGTGAGTTACAGAGACGCTGAGTACAGACGGGGGTGGAACTGCATTTGCATTTCTTTTTTCGATCTGACGTCAATAAGGTGCCTTGTTCAAACTCGCCCGTTTGAGCTCCGATTTTTTCAAATGCAGAGAAGGATCACAAATGCTCAGTTTAGACATTTTACAACTTTTAACCATTGGGGGGGCCTAAACAGGGTAGGGGAGCTCACATTAACGTTCAAAAACCTCAGAAAGTGAAAATTTCATGCCATGGGACCTTTAAAGGTCCTGTATTACACAAAATTGACTCTTGTGAGCATTAAACCATTTTATAATGTTGTTACCTCCTTTTTTGTTCTCAAATTTCTAATTTTCAGTAAATTTGGAGCATGTTTTTAGGGTCTTCCTATGTTTTTTTTCCATTTTGTTACAAATACCACAGTTGAAAATAAAAGAAAACCACTCTAATTTATCATGTGTTGTCATATTTTGATCTATTTTTCATTTTTGGGTATGTTATATCAGGTAAAAACAGACCTGAAATTGTGTTTTGTTCACAAATGTTTGAGTAATTCTTTATTATTAGTCTGTCTACATCTCCAAAGTTTAAAATGCTCTGTTCCACTCTGTGATGTCATGCAGTGGTATTATTCAGGTTAACAGCTCCTCTTTAGGTTTTGTTCTATAGAGATGGGCAATTCCAGGGGGGGAAATCATCCAAATGATTCCAGTTAAGGAGTATGGAGTTTAAAAACACTTCCTGTATTACTACATGACATCACAGGGTGGAACAGTGTTTTCTGTTTCAGAGAAGAACATAAATATGCAGGGTTTTTGTGTTAAACATGTGTGAACACAACTCCAGGTCTGTTTGTGATGAGGAAACAACATTATAACAGATGAGAAAACAGTGAAATATGAGCCTTTTCAAAAGTCATGCATTTCAATGTGACCTTTTCAACCCGGTGAATTAGGTCTTTGTCTGAGCCTGTGCGCTGCCTCTGACCGCTCACTCACATTTATCCATTTTTTTTTTTTTCAGATTCCACTTCATTTATTTTCCCATTTATTTTCCTGTTTTAATGAGATCGGGATTTGAGACGCTGCAGCTTCAGCAGGAGATTGTGAAATCCTACAGTGATTATTTGGAGTTTTCATCATGTAATAACATTGTTTTCAGGTAAAAGTAGGTGGATTAGCCTAATTGCGGTCAAAATAACAGTTGAATCTTATAAAATTATTTCCAATTTCTAAGTTTCTGTGTGGTGTTAAAATATCAGAGTGGAAGAAATACAGCTCTGGAAAAAAAAATAAGAGACCACTGCATTTTTTTTCTGAAATCAGCATCTCCACATCTATTACAGCCATTCCATTCCAGCGTCTGTTGAATTCCAACACAAACACAAAGCTGAGCTACTTCAGTTCTTGCACCAGGAGTGGAATAAAGTCACCCAAAAACAATGTGAAAGACTTGTGGAGAGCATGCCAAGACGCATGAAAGCTGTGATTAAAAATAAGGGTTAATTGATTGAATATTGATTTCTGAACTCTTCTTAAGTGTAAACATTAGTATTATGTTGTTTTAAAATGAATTTACACTTTGTTTCTTTGCATTGTTTGAGGTCTGAAAACATGTATCTTTTTTGTTATTTTGACCATTTGTAATTTTCTGCAAAGAAATGCTCTATGACTAAGTTCACACTGCAGGGCTTAAAGCTCAATTCCAATTTTTTTGTGAAATCCGATTTTTTGGCAAGGCCGTTCACATTTCCAGTTAAATGCGACTTGTATGTGATCTCCAGTGTGAACGTTAAACGCCCCAAAAATGTCCCGCATGCGCATTGGAGGACACGATGACGTCACATGCAGCGAATGTGCTCAATGTTTATGGAAGTCGCCTAAAGTTGCTGTCGTACCGGAGCCAGAACATGTACAGCTTATTTGATTTAAAGAGGAGACGGAGAAAGAGAAGGACAAGGTTTTTGGCCATGGCGTTTTGTGGGGCAGTGGCAGCAACGTCCCTAGAAATGAACGTGTTGGTGCGGAGTCGCAGACAAGAGTGGTGGGATTGCTATGTGCTTCGCCGTGTCACTGATACGGAGTTTATATACTATTTTCGCATGACGAGAAGAACATTTTGTGTACATTTACTTGTACCACTCTCGCTGAAGGAAACACGCCCAGGTCAGATGAATGCGACCTGGCCGTTCAGACTGAAGTCGCATGCCAAAAGATCAGATTTAGGACCACATATCCAACTGACCTGGGTTGCATTTGAAAAAATCTGATCTGTGTCATTTCAGGCTGCAGTGTGAACGTATCCTAAATGATAATATTTTGACTTGGAATTTGGGGGAAATGTTGTCAGTAGTTTATAGACTCAAACAAAAATGTTCCTTTTGCCCAAACACAATATATATATACTATATGTAGTAAAATCCGAAAAACTGATAATTTTGCAGTGGTCTCTTATATTATATATATATATATTTGAATACATCCAGCGACCTCAAATTAACGGTGCACTATCTAACCAGCAGAACACGCTTAGTCTAAAATAATCCTTAGAATGACATTAAAGATCCCATGACATGGTACTTCTTGATGCTTTTATATGGCTCCTTAATGGTTCCCTAATACTGTAAATGAATCCTTCTTCAAAATCAACACTCAGTGCATGAGAAACAGAGATAAGATGAGAAAGAGTAATTTTTCTCTCTCTGAACAGTCCATAATGGGCGTTGTTGCTTGAATGCAAATGAGGAGAAAAGAGCTGGCCTATAGTAGAGGGTGGGGGCGTGGCCAAACTCTCCGCTCTCGCTCTAAGCTCTCAGCTGATCCATTTCCGTGTTTTTGCACGGGGGGAGAGATTTGAAGCGTTCCATTGAAAAATAAACACATTTCCACAGAAAATAAAATTAAACCACTGCTGTTCAAAGGTCCAGAGGCTCAGATAAAGGACTTCCGAGCCTAGAAACACTCGGACGTGCCTCCAGGCAAATAAAAAAACACATTTCGCATTGCCTAGCGCATTCGCAGTCCAAACTCTCTGGGCGTGATTTACAGAGACGCTGAGTTCAGACAGACGGGGGTGGAGCTGCATTTGCATTTCTTTTTTCGATCTGACGTCAATAAGGTGCCTTGTTCAAAATCGCCCGTTTGAGCTCAGATTTTTTGTAACGCAGAAAAGGATCGCAAATGCTCAGTTTAGACATTTTGCAACTTTTAACCATGGGGGGGGCCCTAAACAGGGTAGGGGAGCTCACATTAACGTTTAAAAACCTCAAAAAGTGAAAATTTCATGCCATGGGACCTTTAACATATTAGGTGTTTGTTCAATTGTGGATGCTTTTATTGCTCAAAAGTACCACACATTTATACTGTGAGTGGGGTTGCCTCTCCACAGATCTGACAGATCTGATCAGATTTGCAAGTTAGTTCTTTCTGGTCAGATTGTGTTAAAGTAAAGCTCAGGTTAAAGTCTAATAACATCGCATCAGCTGCAAAGTATCAAAATGTTAAACTGTGGAAGATTATAGCCAAAGGAACAACATTTCCATGGAAACAAGCAGGAGGAGGCCAAATATGAGTCAGGTTTGTGGAGATGCAAGCCCGCAAGAGTAGCTAAGATTTAATTAAAGCTAAATAAACAAACAAACCCCACCTGTTTCAATGATTGCATTTCTATTCACTGACGCGCACTATTTTGCCTTTAGCCTGGTTCTTGTCCTTGGTGGAGCTGGTTGTTTTTCTGTTTTTCCTGCTGTATTTTGGGGCAGAGGAGGAGGAGGATCCTGCATTGGTGTTGACTTCTTTTTGCTTGGCCCGTCGAAGTTTCATGAATGATTAAAACGGCTGGTCCCGGCTTAGACCTGCTCATAAATAAACAGCAGCGGCAGCAGCAGCAGCGGCAGAGGAGGCTACAGGACTCAAAATACACGGACACACTGACAATACTACCTCCCAATTCTCCCCATTTACTCCCACTATAACTGCATTTTGATGGTCCGAAATGATGCATATTATAAAGCAATGGGCAGAGGAGGAGTCGGTGCGAGAGAGGGAAGCCGTACGCTGCATGAGTGGCAGTAGCGTTTTAAAATCCATAAAATAGTAGTAGTAGAGTAGGTTTATTTTGCCCCCAAACTGTGAAGCCTGGATGTGAATTTAAATGAGAGTTTGTGCGGGCGTTTGGGGTAAAGAATATGTCATCCATATCATGCACAGGGCTGACAGGAGCACAATAACAATATACAGGGTTCAGGATTTGAATGAGTTTAATAATTCTATAATGTTCTTCATACATTACTGGATTCATATTGGATACACATGAATAAAGTTACAGAAGGTTTACTGGTTTTGTCTTGCTTTAATCCTAAATCATATTGTTTTCTTTAAAGTACGTATACAGAATTTCACTTGATTTGGTGGGATAATACCTACTGTAAATATAAATTAGAGCTTTACACCAATCAAGAAGCAATTTGCAAAGAAAAATACAAAAAGGAAAATTACAGGAAGTAGAGTTCTAAACATATTGATGACATCACACTGGGAGAATTCTGTTCAAAGGTAATTTATACATATTTTTAACATTATTTCAAAATAATATAATTTTATAGCCCTCTAAATGTATTTCTGTGTAGGCTACATTAGAGGAGTTTTGGCCCAGTGTATGAAAAGGTTGGTAAAAGTTGTGGAATAAAAAAATAAATAAAATTAAATAAAAAATTAAATAAATAAAAATTATAGTTAAAAAAAATCAATAAAATCATTTAAAATAAAAATTTATAATTTAAAATTATTAATTTATTAAATTTATTATAATAAATTGATTATATTAAATAAATTATAAATGTATTAATTTAAAAAAATAAATAAATAAAAAGTAAAATTTGAAAGCTAAAAAATTGTCAAGCTGAGAAATATAATACAATGGTCATAAATGAATGTTAAGTTGTTTATGTTTTAATTTAATATTATAACAATGATCTTGCTCAAACTTTATGCATTTTTAAGCATCAAGTAGAACTCAAAATTCATATATGGAAAATTATATTACAGAGAGTATAATTTGGTAAAAAAAAAATCCAATTTGCCTGATTTTAAGCAGAAGAAAAACATGCTTTTTTTCCCTCAATGCCAAAACCAACATCTGTCCCTTTTTGAATCCTGGTTTTAGTCCAAATGTAGACTGGGTTTGGTCCTGTTCTAGTCCTGCTTTAGTCCTGGTCTAGTCCCGATTTATCTCTGAGTTTATTTCCAGTTACTTCCAATGTATATCATTTTCAAAACAATAAAAAGATAATACAGTGATATAAAAATGTTATGTGTTAGCAATTAATACCCCATAGAAGTAAAAAAAAACAAAACAAAAACTTTCCAGTTTCCAGACCTCCGTGAGTCCAGGGCCAGTAAGGGTCACTGGCTCCATGTGGTCTGCCTCTAAATGGGACCCAGATCACCATAGGACCCTCCGTCTATAACCCACATTATACAGACAGGTCCAGGCCTGGCTAACATGCATATTCTAATGTTTCCACTTTGTATTCAGATCCTGGTGACTCCCTCCCCCACTCACCCCAGAGGTCAAGTACTGCCTGTTCAAACCCAGCCGCTAATGGGTGAAGATAACGTTGCTGTTTTGCTAATTGGATAAATCTCTGCTAATTTTGAAAGAAAAGCTGATTGGTGCAGATTCTGTATTTAGATCTAGGATCATTATTCAAATTTAAGAGTTTGATTAGTAATGTTGTTAAAGGTCCCATGGCATGAAATGTTCACTTTCTGAGGTTTTTGAACGTTAATGTGAGCTCCCCTACCCTGTTTACCCCCCCCCCCCCCCCATGGTTAAAAGTTGCGAAATGTCTAAACTGAGCATTTGCGATCCTTTTCTGCATTACAAAAAAATCGGAGCTCAAACGGGCGATTTTGAACAAGGCACCTTATTGACGTCAGATCGAAAAAAGAAATGCAAATGCAGTTCCACCCCGTCTGTCTGTACTCAGCGTCTCTGGATATCACGCCCAGAGAGTTTGGACTGCGAATGCGCTAGGCAATGTGAAATGCGTTTTTTTATTTGCCTGGAGGCACATCCGAGTATTTCTAGGCTCGGAAGTCCTTTATCTGAGCCTCTGGACCATTGAACAGCAGTGGTTTAATTTTATTTTATGTGGAAATGTGTTTATTTTTCAATGGAATGCTTCAAATCTCTCCCCCCGTGCAAAAACACGGAAATGGATCATTTGAGAGCTAGAGCGGAGAGTTTGGCCATGCCCCCACCCTCTACTATAGGCCAGCTCTTTTCTCCTCATTTGCATTCAAGCAACAACGCCCATTATGGAGTGTTCAGAGAGAGAAAAATTACTCTTTCTCATCTTATCTCTGTTTCTCATGCACTGAGTGTTGATTTTGAAGAAGGATTCATTTACAGTATTAGGGAACCATTAAGGAGCCATATAAAAGCATCAAGAAGTACCATGTCATGGGATCTTTAATAACAGGTCCTCATGATTAAAAGTTACACAGTGTTCTTTAAACACCCATATTGAGCTTTTTTTTTTTAATACTGTACAATTTGTGCAGCATCTATGAGGGTTTAGAAAAGCATATTTTGTTATTTTAAAATGAATGAGTGCCAGTGTGAGTTTAAAGGCCCTGTACCTGATGATTTCCCCATGTGTGTGAGCAAGTACAAATATAAAGTATAAGCCGCTCTTGAGGTCAAAATATATTAATTTCATTCATTCATTTATTTATCTATTCATTTCAAGCATAAATACATGTAACCAATATACAGTCAAATACTTTTGGGTTTTTTGCTCGAAAAGGAGTGGGGAGAAGAAAACTTACTGAATCCCACTGCCTGTCAAAATATATAGTCTTCTATGTCCTGTCTGCATCCAATTCTAGAGTACACGTGTTTTATTGTTCGAGAATAAAGAACTGCTCTGTTAGCATGCTAGTTGGCCTCTGACAGCTGTGAAAAGCACTTATAAACTCATCATGGTGAATAATTAGGATACTCTGAATGTATAAGGCAAGTAAGGAAAAACATAGGACCCCCTGCAAACCTTTTAAAACAGTTTTCTATTTTTCATGTTTTTAAACAGAAAAAAACCAGGTACATCGCTTTTAATCTGTAAAATATGTTTGAAATTTTAATTACCCAGTTGCCCATTAAACCTCGTAATGTCGAACAAATGGAGGGGTTTAAAGGTTAGCACTTCACAAAGTCCCACAGGCCCATAGCGCCGAACATGAAGCACCCTTCACTCACCTCAAGTACGGCCCGAGTGGTTTTATCCAGGATTATTTTGCTTCATTAGTCGCTAATTTGTTTGTGTAACCAACGGCAACGGTGGAGTTTTCAGCGGCAAAGCAACCGAAAAAGTACCGGACAAGCAACATGACGTCAGGGAGGCTCGAAGTTATAGCTGCGTCCATTTAGTCTAAAAAAAAGGAATAGTTTTTTCAAATTAAATATCTTTCAAATTTCCAAGTCTCCCTTATACATTACTGTCTACCCTGCAAGTATAAATTAATGTATTTTTAAATGATTATTTATTTTACTGAGAACATTGGAATTGGGTAAAAGTTGCATTGGAGTTGGGCTAAAACACCGACTGCAATTGTGCTCTTGGGCAAGACACTATCCTTATGTAATTACAGTAACAGTGGTTGTCACGGCAGCCCATCTAACCCAAAGTGTGACTAAAAATGTGAATGAGAAATATAGAATGAGAATATTGATACTTTGCCATTACATCACACTGTGGGTGTTTAACGTGTATGTGTATTGCCGGAAAATCCCCAGTTACTATGGAAACACAATGCACACATTAGCAAACACTGCCAAATAAGTTTTAACAAAACTACTGGCTAATGCGAGCTGGCTTATGACTGTAATTTAATGTGTGAGAGACTTGTTTAAATCAGCTCGCCTGTCGTAGTTCCAACTCCAAATCAGTTCTTTCTGGTCAGATTGTGTTAAAATAAAGCTCTGATTAAAGATCCCATGACATGGTACTTCTTGATGCTTTTATATGGCTCCTTAATGGTTCCCTAATACTGTAAATGAATCCTTCTTCAAAATCAACACTCAGTGCATGAGAAACAGAGATACGATGAGAAAGAGTCATAAATATCTCTCTCAAACTCTTTATTCTGGGCGTTGTTGCTTGAATGCAAATTAGGAGAAAAGAGCTGGCCAATAGTAGAGGGTGGGGGCGTGGCCAAACTCTCCGCTCAGAGCTCAGAGCCCACAGCTGATCCATTTCCTTGTTTTTGCACGGGGGAGAGATTTGAAGTGTTCCATTGAAAAATAAACACATTTCCACAGAAAATAAAATTAAACCACTGCTGTTCAAAGGTCCAGAGGCTCAGATAAAGGACTTCCGAGCCTAGAAACACTCGGACGTGCCTCCAGGCAAATAAAAAAACGCATTTCGCATTGCCTAGCGCATTCGCAGTCCAAACTCTCTGGGCGTGATTTACAGAGACGCTGAGTACAGACAGACGGGGGTGGAACTGCATTTGCATTTCTTTTTTCGATCTGACGTCAATAAGGTGCCTTGTTCAAACTCGCCTGTTTGAGCTCCGATTTTTTGTAACGCAGAAAAGGATCGCAAATGCTCAGTTAAGACATTTCGCAACTTTTAACCATGGGGGGGGGGGCTAAACAGGGTAGGGGAGCTCACATTAACGTTCAAAAACCTCAGAAAGTGAAAATTTCATGCCATGGGACCTTTAAAGTTTAACAAACCTCAGACAGAGCAGTGCTTACAGTTAGAATGTTCATGACACCAACTGCAAAGTATTACTAGTAATTATAAGACTTGTACATTGTTATAATTAGCTTCATGTTATAGGTGACATTTTGAGGACATTTCATCATTCAATAAAAAATATATAGAATTTCATTTTAACTTGTCAATTGCCATGGCAACTGCTCTAATTTAAATCATTCATGCATAGATTTAAAACTCTCCATAGAGAAAAGAGGAGCCCGGTATTGCAATTGACATTATTATAGAAGGTCAAGAAAATGAATGGAAGCTCGGATGGACTTTGATGCTGTGATTGCTTCATTCACGATCGGGTCCTTTAACCGTTATAAATATAAAGTGGTTTTGATGAACGGTGCGGCGAATATTTCTGAAGGGCCCCGTCAGAAGTCAGTCACTGTGGCGATGTAGAGACGTGTGCACATGAAAGAGCAGGGGACCATATGATTCGCTAATGACGCTTTTATTTAAACCCCTGATGGAGCTTTGGTTCATTAACGCTTCATGCAACAGTAATGAGGACGTGCCACTGATCACTCCGGTATCAAAGGGACATTTAAAAACATTTGTAGCATTTAAGCTTCTGTAATGGGATCCAGGGTTTCTACACGCAAAAAATAATAATTTAAAATGCATCTTTACCTTGTTTTTAATCCATATTGCTGTAAAATAACATTGAGTAAGGACTAGTATATTTTTCCATACAATGTGAAATACAAACTTTAATTTGGGCATAAATACCTTCTTCTTCTTCTTCTTCTTCTTCTTCTTCTTCTTCTTCTTCTTCTTCTTCTTCTTATTATTATTATTATTATTATTATTATTATTATTATTATTATTATTAATAATAATAATAATAATAATAATAATAATAATAATAATAATAATAATAATAATAATAATAATATTAATAATAATTTATTTTTTCCTATTTTAAAATCTAGCAACTGTAGGGTTTGGGACAACTCAGAAGACGATAAAATTGCAGTTAATTATTCGTAAAATTTAGTTCAAAGTGCACTATGTAACATTTTTAAATACTCAGCTTATCTTCTTTTTTTTTTTTGCATTTATTTAATTCCATATTCTCCTATAGCTGAAAATAAATCAAATAAAATAAATACGATCAAGAATTTGTCCGCATCTGACCTGTAACTTTGCTCTTTCCGCGGAGATAGAAAAGTTATCGCCACAGAGACAAGCAAAAAAAGTCTAGCCTAGTCTCTATGACAATAAGTTTTCTATCTCTATCTTTCTAAGCAAAAAAGCTACATAATGGACCTTTAATTAAAAAAACAAAAAGGAAAAAAAAACATTGCTGGTTTAAATTCTCATATAGTTGCAGTACTGCTTACATATAAGATGCTTGTACTCTCGTCTATATTTCCATTTAAAATATGACCAAACTGAAACATTAAGCTTACTATCCACAAGTATTTTCAAATCTCTAAATCCAAAATTGTATCTTAAGTATAGCGACCATGTATAGCTCTTTGTGGCCGGTCTTGTCACCTGACAGTGGAGCTTTTCTTCTCTGATTTAGCGTATCGCTCTAACCACATTTCTGACACAAATTGGGTAATTATGACAAAGCCCACGCGGGTTCAATGTTTCCCAAACGCAAAACGCTCTCCCAGTGCGTTAACCCTGCTGTTCTCACACTGCTTTCCCCATTCACCCCATTATGTAGCCCCCTCAGACCTGCTCCACACATCTCCAAATGACAGTTACTGCGTTGGTTTTTCAAAGACCGGACCCTGATTGTGGATTTTCTTTAGCCTAATGTGGCATCTTTAGCGAGGCGGTGGGCAAAAAGGGGACAAAAGTTGAGGCCCGATGGAGACAATAGTGTTTTTTAAATGGGACGGGGGTCAAAGTTCAGGAATCAGAAAGTGCAGGGCGCTAGAAGTCAGCGGATTGATACAGGACCATTGATTCCCAGCGCATTTCTTTTTTTTTTTTTCTTCGTTTTTTTGTCGTCGCTGGCTTTTGGACACGATCTGCATTGCAAATCTTCGTCGCGTTGGTCTTTTTTCAATCCGAAAGTCAGAAAAGATGGGGGAGGAGAGAGGTGGGTGCCGTGAGAGGGTTCCCACAATGCAACACATACACCCAGGCAAGAGGCGTAGTTCCCAAACATGAGAGGCCAGTATAATAGACAATACAGGAACCAGCCACTATTCTGGATCTAAAAAAATGAATGAATAAACAAAGAATTTACTGGTTTTAGATTTTGCACACACAAATATTTAAGGGTCCTATATTACACAAAATTTACTCTTGTGAGCTTTAAGTCATGTTATAATGTTACCTCATCAAAAACATACCTGGAGGTGTTTTGTTTCATTTACGCATGTTTGAGTAACTCTTTATAATTAGTTTTCATCTTAAAAGCTCCAAATTCCACCTTGTGATGTCATGTAGTGGTTGTTTTGAAGTTAAAAGCTACGTTTAACCCTTCGTTCAGTAGAGATTGGCAATTCCCGAGCTGAAATAATCCAAATAATTCCAATGAAGGTGTATGGAGTTGTATTACCACATGATATCACAAGGTGTTTTCAGTTTGAGAAAATAACTTTGCCTAAAGATGCAAGATTTGTGCGTTAAACATGGTTGAATGGAGCAAAACAAGACAAAACTCCAGGTATGTTTTTGATGAGGAAACAACATTATAACATAAATCAGAAAACAGTGTAATATAAGCCATTTAAACATTATTTTTTTTAATATTGGCATTGAATTAAACTGGCATTTATTCAATCAAAGGTGTTTCTATATCTAAAAATATCTTGCAGAATTCTTGCTGTGAATGGGCTCGCCTCTCCACTGATCTAACCTGTAAGCTGGCCTCTTTATCACCATGGAGATTTAAGTTTAAAGTTGGAGCATGCCAAGCAAAGCAATTCCAATACATTTTCAATTGTAAATTATAGTTGAGATCTTTTCCTTTGTTACACAATTTATACATGTGTGAAACCTAGATCAGTAAGCTGCAAAAAAAATCAAAATTTCCCATATTTGCTTTGTCTAATAACTGTGAAAAATATGTCTCTAGATGATTACAGCAAATTTATTAGTTTTCTTAGTGTTTTTGGCCCATAGGTGATTCCCAATTGTAAATACAAAAAAAATGTGGTTGTATAAATCATGGTGTAGCCTCTGTAACCTCCCGTCTCCCATTCTAACTGCCCCTCCCTCTCTGCCCCTCACCTCCTCCCCTTCTGCCCCTCCCTCCCTCTCAGAGTCCTGCCCCGTCCGCCCCGTCCCCCCGCAGCTGGCCCTCGTCTCCCAGGACCACTGCTCGCTGCTGGGGAAACACAACAGAGCCATTGTTCGGCGAGGGGAGGGGGCGCCGCTCGGGACGCCCTGCCTGTATTGTGTCCAAAAAACATGAACGCAGGGCCAAGAGGGGTTGAGCGGAGGACCGAGCGGGGCTGATCGGGGGTGGGAGAGGGGAAGAACGAGGGGGAGAGGGTCTGGGGAGGTTTAAAAGTCAAAGTACTGATGCTGCTCCTTTAGGTTAGTTTACACAATAATGCAGTTGGGATTATGGCAGTATTGTTATCGATAATCCAAGATGTTTCTTACAGGTGGATAATGTGTGAAGAACCTGCAGTGAAGGAAGTGAAATAACAACAACGAAACACACTCAAGATGCGGTGTGTCGTCAACCTCCTTATACAAACACAACCCTGATAGCCCTGACGCCGCAGTGTAAACGCACCACCTTAGTGCCACCAATCATTTCAAAAAGTGTAATACTGTAACGCAGTGGTTGGCTGATTTTGTGGCACCTGGCTCACACACTGAGCAGTTTTTGAATTTTTGTTTTTGTTTTTTGAGCTCAGTTTTTAACATTATATCATGGGATTTTAACCAACTAAGAAGTGTAGCAGGTGCAGTTCAAAGGACACAAATAAGAGACTGTTGGATAAGAGACCAGTTTTTCTGAATCAGTTTTTCTGATTTTACTACTTATAGGTATGTGTTTGGGCAAAAGGAACATTTTTGTCTGAATCTATAAACTATTGACAACATTTCCCCCAAATTCCAAATTAAAATATTATCGTTTAGAACATTTATTTGCAGAAAATGACAAATGGTCAAAATAACAAAAAAGGTACATGTTTTCAGACCTCAAACAATGCAAAGAAACAAGATCAAATTCATTTTAAAACAACATAACACTAATGTTTACACTTAAGAAGAGTTCAGAAATCAATATTTGGAGCAGTAACCCTTATTTTTAATCACAGCTTTCATGCGTCTTAACATGCTCTCCACAAGTCTTTCACATTGTTCTTGGGTGACTTTATTCCACTCCTGGTGCAAGAACTGAAGTAGCTCAGCTTTGTGTTTGTGTTGGAATTCAACAGACGCTGGAATAGAATGGCTGTGATACATGTAGCGATGCTGATTTAAGAAAAAAAATGCAGTGGTCTCTTATTTTTTTCCAGAGCTGTATGTGAAATTAGAGGTTTGCTTTTGACATTTGGATTCTACAGGCTTTTTACACAATAATAATGTGGCAGGAGGCCCATTTCATCACCAGTATGAGGCCTTTCCTGTTGTGTTCATCTGATTCCCCCTTGACACTGGTGTGATGCTTCACGACACAGAGGAGGGACATTTTTTTTTACTTCCGTCAGCTGCCCTGACACAGATCTGCTGACCCGACCTGACCAGTCCTCCTGTTAAACTGCACTGAGACCTTTGACTGAGACACAAAGGCCACTGAAGTGCAGTGTAAATGTTGCTGCAGTAAAACTTGAATTCCCCTCGGGTTCAATAAAGTACCTCTCTCTCTATACTAAGGCTGCGTCCCATTTCTCTGTCTTACCCCTTCGTCTTACCCCTACCCCTTGGTTTTGCGCGTTCATGTGAGGGCGAGGGGTGTCCCTATTCTAATTTTGATCAAGGGCTAGAACCAGGACCGAGGGCTACATACCCCTTGAAACGAAGTAAGCTCTCGACCAGACTTGAAACGAAGGGGTACGCCTACAAGCTCAGGCAGGTTTTGGGATCAGGATGGCAGCGTCACATCGACCAGCCAAGGAGTCTCATAAATGTATTTTCAGCAGTTGTAATTATCGATTAACAGTTTAGCAGGTTTACAATTATGACGCTTATGTTCTATGTTACTTTTAGCGAACTGTTGTTGCGGTTTTAATTGTAGCGATGTCTGTTTAGCCGGCGTTATCGTTTTCATTGAACATTCATGTATAAACAAGCTAGTTTTTTTGTCGAGCTGAGGTACCCGATAATCCTTGACATTTGTTTACGTTTGCTTGCGTCAATTGTTGTCGCCTCTGTAGACGTAGCGGCCAGGTAGAGGCCAGGGATGATGACGCAAACGGTAATCGAGTGGCGTCCCATTTCTTAGGGGAACATTCGTACCCCGAGCCCTCTCAGCTCGGTATCGAGGGACAAGACAAAGATGTAGATAAAGGAGTAGGGAAAGGGGTAAGACAGAGAAATGGGACACAGCCTTAGTGTTGCAACAGTGTAATTGTTAGCAAATAGGTCATGGGAGCAAGTGGATTTGAGCTGATTAAATAAGCATTACTGACTCCAGGAGTATTTTGAAGCTTCTTTTACTTCCATTTCAGTACCTCCTCCATGTTTATTTGATACTAAATAATGAACAGGTGTAATTTTCAGCAAACACGTCCAAAAAAACATGACCACGGGAGAGGACTGACATTTAACTGCAGTCTGGACTCTGTTGACAGTAAATCCAGCTTTAATGCCCCATCAGCTCCCAGACGAGTGAATCTTTATGCAAATGTACACTCTCCCAATTACACCCTCTTATGTCGCCACTGGCCACCTCTGTGCAATTAGCCCCCCTCCCTCCCCCGTGCACACCCATGCTAACCGCCGCCCTCCCCCCACGCGGACATACTAACACGGTCCAGGGCGGCGTTGGCGATGCAAATGAAAGCGGGAGCAGCGTTTCCAGGGGTGCCATTATAAATTAGTGTTGCATGATGGGCACAAATTGCTATCCGTGCCTCAGACCTCACATAAGTGTTGGATTATTCACCAGGAAATGCTATTTATCAGTGTGAGTGTGTGAGGAGTACGGACTGACCCCTGCATGACAAGTAGGCAGCACAGGTGGACTTATATACCATATATAATTTAAGGTAACTTTGAATACATTATACTCAGCAAGATTAAAGTGGGTATGACAGACTGGATTACACATTTTACCAAAACACAGTTAAGATCATTATATTTAAAGGAAAAGTAACGTTTTTTTTACAATTTGAGCCTTATTTCGGTAATAAAACAAGTTGTTTTACTCACCCATATCACTTTGGTGTCATATGGAGCATTTCCGGAGATGTTTTAGATTAGCGTTAGGCTAACGCTGTTAGCCTAGCGCAACTTATAGCCATAGCTCGGGGCATTCCCCGAGCATGTAATATGCCCCGTGCGGGCTCCAAATAACACAAACTTTACCACTTTTCAAATCATAGAAGCTCGATATCTTAGTCTACGATTTCGTTTGAATCAAAAGTGGCCTGTAATCCGAGATTTATCCATAGTTTACAGCTATGCGTTCCATGTTTGGGTCCCGGGAGCTGAGAGCACACTCCGCGCATGCGCACTGGCGTCCTCATCTACTCGAAACTATGGCTAAATCTCGGATTACAGGCCACTTTTGACCAAACGAAATCGTAGACTAAAGACATCGAGCTTCTATGATTTGAAAAGTGCTAAAGTTTGTGTTATTTGGAGCCCGCACGGGGCATATTACATGCTCGGGTAATGCCCCGAGATATGGCTATGGCTATAAGTCGCGCTAGGCTAACGCCGTTAGCCTAACGCTAATCTAAAACATCTCCGGAAATGCTCCATATGACACCAAAGTGATAAGGGTGAGTAAAACAACTTGTTTTATTACCGAAATAAGGCTCAAATTGTAAAAAACGTTACTTTTCCTTTAAGGTTTAACAAAACATTGTACTCTTTCTTTCCTAATCTGGCCATTTTTTAGGTTTCAAATTTTACTTCCTGGTTGGAAATCATGACATCACAACGGTTACCTAGCAACCACGATAAAGAGTCGGCCTAAACTCCCCTAATGTACACAGAGATAGTTTTTTGAGAAATAAAACGATAAAAAAAAGCTCTTTATTTTGTTGAAATCATGTTTAACCCTCCTGTCGTGTTCGGGTCAAATCTGACCGTTTTACAACTTATAATATTCATAAATATTATGTTTTTCATCTGATTACCTCAAGACCTTATGATATCCTCCACACTGTGGACATGAACATATAAAAGTGATGATCACCTATTTCGTTAAATTTTGAGTGTTTTAATCAACCTTGTTACACCTGTGGTGTTCCCGGTCAAAAGTGACCGCCATAGGAAATGAATGGGTATCCAGAGTAAATTCATTCAACATACAGAAAACATCCCCATACACACTGCCCCAGCTCACTCACTCTCTCACACACACACTCACACACACACACACACACACACACACACACACACACACACACACATACACACACATACAAACCAGGGTATGCGTGTTGTGCTGGACATGACAACCGGTCTCCAAGGGCATAATATCACATGTGACAACTTCCTCACATCACATGCTTTTGGTCAGGAGCTACTGAAAAGAAAGCTCACCATGGTAGGGACAGTGAAGAAGAACAAACCCGAACTTCCCCCTGCGCTGGTATCGACCAGAGGAAGACAGGCACTCTCATCACAATTTGCATTCACTGACACTCACACTTGTGTCATACGTTCCCAAGAAGAACAGAAATGTCATCCTGATGAGCACAGTACACAAAGACGCCGCTATCAGCGCCACAGAGGACAGGAAGCCCCTGATGATCCAGGACTACAACAAGAACAAGGGAGGCGTTGACTGCCTTGATAAGGTAATGTAAAGTCTCATCATGCGTTTTATTTTATTTTTATCTAGGTGAATCAGCATTTTGTGTATGACAGATTGAATATTGTTCCTAATCTCTTATTATTTATTGTTCCTTTATTGAAGCTTACTGGTACATACACCTGTAAGCGGATGACGGCTTGCTGGCCTGTGGCACTGTTCCACAACATCCTGGATGTGTTAGCTTTCAACGCGTATGTGGTGTGGACAGCAATCGACCCAACCTGGAATCAGGGGAAAAGTTTCAAGAGGAGACTTTTCCTCGCTTTGGTGACTCCTCTTATACAGCAACGCCAGCACATTCCCCGCACACCAGCCTCCGCCAGTCTGGTTAGGAGCATGCAAGCTCCAGCCCCAGCCCTGGCTGCTCTCCCCCAACAAGGACATGGGCAGAAAAGGAAGCGTTGTGGCCTCTATACCCCTAGAGACATCAAAACGAGCCTGACATGCTGCTAATGTCATGCTTATGTTTGCAAGGCCCACTCTGACCTGAGTGTCACATGCCACTCATGTGCATGAAAACACACACACACACACACACACACACACACACACACACACACACACACACACACACACACACACACACACACCCTGTTGAGTTTGGTGTTTGGTATTCCATTTATTTTTTGTATTATATGTTCATTTTGTAGTTCATTTTCAGTGCCCAATTGTATTTTAACTGATGTTATTTAATGTTTACTTCTATAAATTGTTGTTAGACACTACTTTGAAACATTGTTCTCAACTAAAGAATGCTTAATAAAAAAATTGGTGTGGAAAAAAAAATGTTTGTGCTAATTTAAGAGCAGTTAAAACAGACCGGTCAATTTTGACCGGGAACACTAAAGTAGGGGGCTGGAGGCGAACACGACCGGAGGGTTAAAGTATCAGAAAAATGTGTTTTGCAAGTATAAATTGTGCAATGTCAGTGCAATGTCATCGCCGTGGGACTCGCTACTTGTAATTTTCAACATATTTTTCAGATTTTCTTCCCAAACTGCTTCTTGGTTGGTGTAAAAACTAAAAAAAATATATTTACAACAGATATTATAGCAACAAATTAAAGAATCATCAACACGTATCACAGTAAAATTATATCTATGCGATTCTATTCATAAATCCTGTATGTTACTAGACTGTATCCTGGTTTCAAAATCCAAAATTCAAATTGTGTTGATGTTTTTTAGACCAAATGTATTTTTGCGAGTAAATGGATACTCGATACTGGTCTAACCTTATGGGCATTTCAATAAATATGGGAAGCTCTACAAAAAGGTTTCAAATATGGTCTAAAGGACAAACAGAAAAACTGACATCTCCATTATGGTGCTGGTGAGGGTGAATTAGTATTGATACCCACATTTGTACGGTCAAAATCTATATATCAGTAGTTTGATACTGATACTCCCATCTCTAGTTCATGAGCAATTTATTATTAAGGTCCCATGGCACGAAATTTTCACTTTCTGAGGTTTTTGAACGTTAATGTGAGCTCCCCTACCCTGTTTAGGCCCCCCCCCCCCATGGTTAAAAGTTGCAAAATGTCTAAACTGAGCATTTGCGATCCTTTTCTGCATTACAAAAAATCTGAGCTCAAACGGGCGATTTTGAACAAGGCACCTTATTGACGTCAGATTGAAAAAAGAAATGCAAATGCAGTTCCACCCCCGTCTGTCTGTACTCAGCGTCTCTGTAAATCACGCCCAGAGAGTTTGGACTGCGAATGCGCTAGGCAATGCGAAATGCGTTTTTTTATTTGCCTGGAGGCACGTCCGAGTGTTTCTAGGCTCGGAAGTCCTTTATCTGAGCCTCTGGACCTTTGAACAGCAGTGGTTTAATTTTATTTTATGTGGAAATGTGTTTATTTTTCAATGGAATGCTTCAAATCTCTCCCCCCGTGCAAAAACACGGAAATGGATCAGCTGAGAGCTCAGAGCCTAGAGCGGAGAGTTTGGCCACGCCCCCACCCTCTACTATAGGCCAGCTCTTTTCTCCTCATTTGCATTCAAGCAACAACGCCCATTATGGAGTGTTCAGAGAGAGAAAAATTACTCTTTCTCATCTTATCTCTGTTTCTCATGCACTGAGTGTTGATTTTGAAGAAGGATTCATTTACAGTATTAGGGAACCATTAAGGAGCCATATAAAAGCATCAAGAAGTTTACCTGGCCAGCCAAATGATATCTCTCTGTATTTCCTATACAGCGCGATACCATTTGGACACCCTCGCTCCACTCTCGCTCCTCCGGTTTCAGGATTCGATTCAGATTCGTTCAAAGATGGTGACGTCAGTGCACCCGCCTTTGCCCTCAAGATGGCGCAATCTCTGATTGGTTCACTTAGCTGTCTGTCTACGCGCAACCGCAGCGCATTTTGGACCAAGCGTTACCAGACTCACTCGCTGGTACAGCGATGAGTCATGGATTCTTCCAGGCAATCAAGAAGTACCATGTCATGGGATCTTTAAAACGCTTAGAAAATAAAACAGCATAGATTGTTCTGATATTCTCCAAAACAAGTGCACCAACAAATTTTCAACCCCCGCCCTGAAGATTGCAGATTTTATGTACCAACTGACATTGTGTCTCTGGGCAAGACACTTCTCATACATTACCAACTTCAGTCACAGCATTTATAAACGTTTTTGGGGCTGTCAAAGTTAGTTGCAGCTCAATTAAAAGAAAGAAGATAGAATTAAGTTGTATTTAAAGTAAATATACAGTACAATTTCCATTCATAACCCGAAGATATATATTATTAAAAGACACATGTGCGTATAATTTAACTCTCTAGAAAACTGACATTGAAAAACAACACCGGAGAGCGACCTTACTGTAAACCCCAATACATTTCAGATTTATCCCTGCTCCTCTCGGTATAAAGTGATACATTTTAAAGTCTGCTCCCAAAGCCAAACAAGTGTCCAGTCAGTCTCTCACTTCCACAGCTGCAGAGAGAGGTCCTTCTGGAGTTATAAACCTAATGGGAAGTTTCACAACACACTGTCATAAGTGGCTCTGTGGACCGTACACAGAGGTCAGCCATTGCATTGCTCATACCTGAGGAGATTTGTAATGGACAAGACTCAAATATGATTTAAAAAAAACCCCGCATTAGAATCATTGTTCTATGGAAAGAAGTGAAGGACCCATGTATTGAGGCATTAATAATCTGCTATTTTAAATTCATATGTGGAAAGTGATGGGAAGAATACTTTTAAAATGTTTTTTATAGCAAACTGAATACTTGCATTAGAATGTATTTTGTATAGTGCTGTCAGGCGATTAAAAAAATAATCTAATTATTGACAGGATTTGTAATTAATTAATCTAATTAATCACATTTTAACATTTAAGAACAAGAGTGATTGAGAGAGAGGAAGAGCTCAAGAGAGAGATTGTGAGTGAATGAGTGAGTGAGCGAACGAACCCACTTTGCGATTGAGTTTGTCAGTTTTTCTGTGGTCGTTTTGCTCATTCGTTTCTGTGAGCGTGGTTTGGCGGTTTGTTGAAGTGCGCTCACGCTCGCATGATCACCTTTAAAAATGGAACTTGTCCGGACGTGTTTATCGTTCAAATGATCCGTCAGGCTGGAGCAGCTTCGGGATCGGAAAATTCTTTTTGACAAAAGCTCCAAATCAGAGCGTTCTTGTTGATCGTCCCGTCTTCGTTCTTTTTATAAATAAACTTGCCGTTCAAAGGCCCTGGCAGCGATTTGCTCGCCGCACATCAAATTTAAAATGCGCGCATTGAATTGCCACTCATAATTAATTGTGTTAATTTTTATAGCACATTAATTTGCACTGTAATTAATTAATCTATTTAACGCGTTAACCAGACAGCCCTAATTTTGTAACATATTCTGATACATGGTCTGGTCAGAGTATTGTATTTTGAATACTTTAAATACTTTCACGCAGATTTGCATTTAAATTATAGTGTAAAAATGCAACATAGAATTAAAAATAGTGTGATCAAGTATCGCCATGTATTCCTTTGATTTTAAAATAGTGATTCTGAATACCATCAAAGGGAAAGTGTACCGTAATACAGCAGTAATCAGAATACGTATTCTAGGTACATGTATTCAGTTACTTCCAAACCCTGTATGATAGTAGAGTTGGGATAGTAGAGACAGATTATAGATAGTGGGTCTGATGCATTTTGATGAAACATGTTTGGATTTCTGACTTTTTATTTGTTGAGGCAAGAAATGTTGTTAATGAGGAGGAAGTTTTTGACCGGTTGTGTATTTATTTATTTTATTTAATTCCTCCAGGCCGTGCTGGAGGGACTATGTTTCTTGGTGAACGTATCATCCATCTGTGGGATCCACTGGGCACTAGATAACATCACGGATAAATGGATTTGGAACTGTGGGGAACAGCGGCTCAGTCCATATTCACTATCATACGTGCCAGGGGGAGGATTGCGAGTCGCACAGACCTGCATGAAGTGGGGACCTGACAGAAACCAGAGTTCTGGCAAATTGTCTGTTCGCCTGGGTTCTAAAATGTATCGATGTTAAATTCCCCTTTTTGTAATCAATTCTCCTGAAAAAAATGTGATTCAACTGGACTCTTTGTTTTGACTGCATCTTCTGCACAAACACGTCCAAGGCCACTCTACAAAAACATTGCCACATACTATTGCACTCACACTCACATTTATTAAGTAATGCTGCCCTGTCTATTTTTAGGATGTCTGCTTCTTTTTCAGTTTTCAATCAATTTAATTGATTTCTGATCTTTTCCCTTGCCCCACACCCTTCCCTCTTGTCGCCAAAGAAAAAGACACCGTATGTTATGTATCCAATTGTTTTCTGTCATTACATGTTGTTCTTAAGATGCGTGAAAAGTCCCTCAGTCGTCCAGGTAGAATCCATGATAAAAGGAGAAGCTCCTCCCTCCCTAGCTCCTCCCTGCAGCAAGATATAAGCAAGTGTCTTACCAGCATTCTTATTAGAGCTGACGAAGCCTCTTGGATGAGCGGCGAAACGTTTTCAACCAAACATACTTTGTCCAGTTGACAAATTGAACTTCTCCTTTTATCATTACATGTTGTGTATAATTGTATTGATTGTATTGCATCTTTTCTGCTCTGCATCTCCCAGTCGGCGGCGCGCGCAAGTGCAGCGGCCCCTCCCCTAGCCACTCTATACTGTCCTGCCTGGTTAGTGGGGAAACAAAATTTCGAATTCATTCTATGTACATGTACATATGATTCTTTTTCGACAATAAAGCAACTATGACCTATGACCTATGACCTTGGCTGGCCTGGGAACGCCTCTAGATCTGGAAGAGCTGGAGGAAGTGTGTGGAGAGGGAAGTCTGGGAGTCCGTGCTCAGACTGCTGCCTGGCCCAGGATAAAGAGGAATAAACTGGATAGATAGAGGGGTATTTAATTTATGTATTGCTCTGGACAGCAGATTTATGGGTAAAACAAATGAGCGACAATTGTTTTGTTAAAACACACAAAGTTACATGCATATTGTTTATCAAAGATTCCTACAAGTTGAACTGTTGGGAATGTATACTGTCAACTGCAATATATGTAAAAATGTATTTTGTGCACTTTGTAACTTTTCTGGTAGACAGTCTGTCACCTGCTTCTCTCCATGGAGTTGTTACTTGGAATGTTGCAGAGTATAAAATAACTCTTATTTACATCTAAGACACAACAGGTGACTTTATAAGTTACAAGTTGGATTTACAGTGTGTTTAAAGGGACAGTGTGTAAGATTTTTACCCGTTAATTACTGAAATTGAAGATACCCATTCAAAAATACATTGTTTTCCAAGCCTTTTCACTCCCATCATGAAATCAAAGTATTCTTTTGGACTTAGATATAGTCACATAAAAGGGGGATCTTCCCCATGCAGAGGCAGCCATTTTGAATACGAGAGCCGCAGAAGGACATTTGGGCTTCGGCAAGGCTCGTAGTTTTGGATAAACAACACGAGCATGCTGCCGGACCAGACGTCGTAATGGATCTAACACGTGTTTTGGACTAAATTGTTTTACTGGATTTTATTCGCTGGATCCTTACGGACAAATTGAGAGCAAGTTTATGGTGAAATACAGAGTTTGACCTGTGCAAAGCATTCTAAGGTAAGCTAACCTCGTTTTGTGCTTTTCCGTATAAAAGCCCCATGTGCTCGGGGAGTGATTGTTGTGCAGGGAAATGAATTGCATAGTCAAAAAGAGGAGACTGTAAGGTTTCATTTGATGTGTAGAGTGTCATGGTACATGATCGGGAATGTGTGTTTTCATGAGAAAAACAAAAACGGGACCGCGTTTTATTTATACAGAAGCGGGTGACCGTCGAGGTCTGCCGTAGCTAAAACAGAAAGTGCAATAGCACCATCCACCTATGCGCCACGAATCCTACACACTGGGGCTTTAAGTAAAAAAAATAAAATAAAAATGTTATTGAGGTAAACGCAAGATGGATACTTTTAATGCCATACAGGGATATTCCAAAATATTAACATCTCCATGGTGACTGACCTTCCATCAGAAAAGTTACACCTACACCAAAGTTCAACATCGTCTCTACCAGCATAAATAAACAAAAGTGATTTTTTTCCCCCACAATATCTCAGAAAGTGGCGCCATTATTCAACGCCAAAAATATGATTAATCTCAGTTGAAAGGACTTTAAGACTTAAGATTAATAATTGTAAATTTATGGATTTAATCACTCACATTTTTGGATGATGTAAGTTGGGCAATTTATTTATTTATTTATTTATTTATTTATTTATTTATTTATTTATATAAGTTGGGCAATTTATTTCAAAAACCATGCATCTCCTAAAGCAGGGGCGTCCTAGTTATTTTCATCAAGGGCCACATATCAAAACACAGAAAGAGCAGAGGACCTATCGAGGGCCATAAACTGCTGGTTAATACAGTGATCATACAGCTCTGGAAAAAAATAAGAGATTTTTTCTAAAATTAGCATCTCTACATGTATTACAGCCATTCCATTCCAGCATCTGTTGAATTCCAACACAAACACAAAGCTGAGATACTTCAGTTTCTTGCACCAGGAGTGGAATAAAGTCACCCAAGAACAATGTGAAAGACGCATGAAAGCTGTGATTAAAAATAAGGGTTATTGCACCAAATATTGATTTCTGAACTCTTCTTAAGTGTAAACATTAGCATTATGTTGTTTTAAAATGAATTTGATCTTGTTTCTTTGCATTGTTTGAGGTCTGAAAACATGTATCTTTTTTGTTATTTTGACCATTTTCTGTCATTTTCTGCAAACAAATGCTCTAAACGATAATATTTTTATTTGGAATTTGGGGGAAATGTTGTTAGTAGTTTATAGACTCAAACAAAAATGTTCCTTTTGCCCAAACCCATACCTATAGGTAGCAAAATCAGAAAAACTGATCATTTTGCAGTGGTCTCTTATTTTTTTCCAGAGCTGTATAGGTTAAAATGAGAACTTCATTCAAGAGGATGCAATGAATGTGATTAGATTTTTCAAAAGTAGTAAAGCAACAGTAAAAAGTTTTGGTTAAAGAATACGATTGCAATCTATTGTGCATGCCTGGGAGTCAATTTTGGGATGTTTTACAGACAAATTATAATTTTCCAACAAACCATGCAAGCTCCTCCCTCCTTATCTCATCTAATTAAACATATGACACCATTGGATCTGCATTTTTCATTCCCAGTTCTTATTCCAATCAGCGTCACGTGGTCCCATTGTGTCTTATGTACCTTCAGCCTTCCTCCATTGTGCTCCGTGCCTCTCCCGGTGCCAGCGTTGGCTCTGGGACAGTCCGGCTCAGTCTGCGCTGTTTACCCTTCTAATCATGGCGCATTGTCACGGCAACGACCTCTCCTCTAACCTCCAGCCCGTAGACTTCAAGGCCCCGCGCGGAGTACGGCGAGAGGGAGGCTGCTTTTTCGGCAAACACTGATCTAAATTCATTAACCCTCCCCACAAACATTTTCCCAAGGTTGGTTTCCAGGGCCAGGAGAGGGATCTAAAGAGGAGCGAGACAAGTGGACTCCAAAAGCGCATGGAAATCCTTGTGTTTGTACATAATTGGGGCAAACTGGAGAAGGGGAGAGAAGAAATCAATAGCGTTATAAGAAGAAGAAGAAGAAGTGCAGTGTGGAGTTTCTTTGGGTGCTCACCTTGAGAAGCAAAAGCCAGAAAAATGCCATGAACTGTGGAGCTAGACGGGGCTTTTATATCGTGGATGAATAAGTTTGGGGTTTTAAAAGTTTATAGTGAAAATTAAGATGTTGCTCTAGGAAGTATAAACAAATTGGAGAGGAGATGGCTTTTGTGTCAAGGTGAACATTTTAATTTCACTTGTTGGAAGAAGGGAAAGACAGCAGCCAGTCAAAACTCATCAAAAAACAAAACAAACAAACAAAAAAACTGTTGATACATTGCAGCGACATCACACTGAGGGTGGTCGAAACAGCTCTGGAAAAAAATAAGAGACCACTACAAAATTATCATTTTTTCTGATTTTACTACTTATAGGTATGTGTTTGGGCAAAAGGAACATTTTTTTGTTTGAGTCTATAAACTACTGACAACATTTCCCCCAAATTCTAAATAAAAATATTATTGTCTAGAGCAGGGGTCGGCAACCTTTACCACTCAAAGAGCCATCTGGACCCGTTTCACACAGTAAAGAAAACACTGGGAGCCACAAAACCCTTTTGAAATTTAAAGGGATATGCCACCCCGGCGGTCACTGACTGCCGCGCGAGCTGCTGCTCCTCCGCCTTAGACTGGAGTCTAACGTCGCCAGAGAAAGATTTCGACCAAAAGGAATTAATTTGCTCGATGCTTTTCCCAATTACTTTCTGTGTAGTGCGCATTCATATCGAGTGCAAATAAATGTGCAAATCAGCACGGAGAACTTGCCTTGGTCATTTTGGGTGGGAACTATTTTTCAGTGCGGAAGGACATGGCCGAATCACGCACCACGTTGTGCAACAGGGGAACTCCCTTCCCGGTGCGTAACTGGGATTCCCCTGGCAGCGTGCTGCGTGATTCGGCCATGTCCTTCCGCACTGAAAAATAGTTCCCACCCAAAATGACCAAGGCAAGCTCTCCGTGTTGATTTGCACATTTATTTGCACTCGATATGAATGCGCACTACACAGAAAGTAATTGGGAAAAGCATCGAGCAAATTAATTCCTTTTGGCCGAAATCTTTCTCTGGCGATGTTAGACTCCAGTCTAAGGCGGAGGAGCTGCAGATACCGCGGCGGTCAGTGGCGACAGACTCGGACAATGGCTGGGTGAGCAGGAAAACGCTTTCCACCACTTATTTTAGTCTCTGGACTGTGGGGAGATACCCAAATTTGACCTGGGGGTGGCATATCCCTTTAAAATGAAATAACACTGCATATAACGGCATTTGTGCCATAGAATTACATTTTGAAAATGAATGAACTAAAATAAAATACATTTTAATTAAATACAGTGGTCCCTCGCTATATCGTGGTTCACTTTTTTTTTTACAGTGTATCAACGTGCATTTCTTCGTCAGTCCTTCTCCTCCGTGTGACTCTGAAGTGCTGTATGTTTGCAAGATTTCTCCCCGACAAAGCCCGCCACAGCGAAGCGGTCATAAGAACTGTGAAATACACACTAAATACACTTTGGTTTCGTTCTCTAATACTGTTCTTTTTTGTTGAAAATCTACGAACGTTTGAGTGTTTAAACAAGAGAGAAATGTGAGAAAACGTTAATTCCAGTCTGAGAAAAGTGTAGAATGTGTGTGGTGAGGCGTTTACAGCCTTAAAACATGGGGAATAATTGTAAAATATAAAGCTGACGACTTTGCAGATTTCACTTGTCGTGGGTTATGTTTAGAACGTAACCCCCGTGATAAAAGAGGGACCGCTGTACTGAGCCGCATCAGAGGGATCAAAGAGACCTCAAACAATGCAAAGAAACAAGATCAAATTCATTTTAGAACAACATAATACTAAGGTTTACTCTTAAGAAAAGTTCAGAAATCAATATTTTTAATCGCAGCTTTCATGCGTCTTGGCATGCTCTCCACAAGTCTTTCACATTGTTCTTGGGTGACTTTATTCCACTCCTGGTGCAAGAACTGAAGTAGCTCAGCTTTGTGTTTGTGTTGGAATTCAACAGACGCTGGAATGGAATGGCTGTAATACATGTAGAGATGCTGATTTCAGAAAAAAAATGCAGTGGCCTCTTATTATTATTATTTTTTCTCAGAGCTGTATTTATGTCTATTGGTGGAATGCCCAGCAGTTACCATGGTGACACAAAGCACACATTAGCAAACATGGAGAAAACGGTTTTAAGATAGTAAGAAAACTCAAGAAAAACTACATAATATGATTCAAACAACACACAGATTAACATCTAACATGAGTAGCAGAGCTTCAGAGAGCGTAGTGCTTTCAGTTAGCATCACAACCCCAGAGAATGTTGATGACATCAGTGGAGAAGTATCAAATGAAGTGATCATTTAATCTGTATACTGTGTTTATGTTAGACCCAAACTCATTTCAGTCAAAATATGTTGTATGAAACTATGATTCCGGTGAATATAAATGTGATGATTTGCCCTGGGACAGACTGTTGGAAATGTGGCTTTTATTCTGTGCCAATAGCTTATCTGATCACAAACTATTTAGCACAGTTTGGAGCAGAGATCAAACTACCAATCATGGGCTTTGTGAGTTATTGCTGCACAATATGTAATACCTAGAGGCAAGAATATAACTCAAAGAGGCTGCCTTGCCATAGAACTGTCTGCATCTCATTATAAAGTGTTTTATTGCGCTGTTAGCATGCTAGTTTTTGGCCTAAAACTCTGCTCTAGCCTCTGAAAGTTGGCAGACGTGTCTATAACTGTTTGTGGTGAATGATGAGGAAGAAAAGAAAAGTGAGGAATACTTTTGGACTGCAAACCATTTAAAAATACCTGTTTGTGTTTTTCACAGTCAAAATCAGGTAGAGCGAGCAGACTGAGCAAACATGAGAACAGTTCTGGCACGAGCAGGAAGTGGCAGGAGATGAAGAAATAAGACACACGGGAATACAATTAGTAAAGTATGAGCTCGGGAGGATGGCAGCTCACCCAAATGTCCACCACGAGAGAGAGAGAGAGGGGAGAGAGAGAGAGAGTGAGAGAGAGAGGGAGAGAGAGAGAGGGGAGAGAGAGAGAGAGAGAGAGAGAGAGAAACAGAGAGACAGGCAAAGAGAAACAGAGAGATAGAAACAGAGAGAAAGTGAAACAGACAGAGGGTGAGAGAGATAGAGAAAAAGACATAGTGAGATAGAAAGAGAGAGTGAGAAACAGAGCGAAAGAGAGAGAGAGAGAAAGAGAGAAAGAGCGAAAGAGAGACAGAGAAAAAGAGAGAAAGAGAGACAGACAGTAAGAGCAAAAGAGAGAGAGGCAGAGAGAAAGAGACAGAGAGACAGAAAGAGAGAAAGAGAGAGAAAGAGCAAAAGAGAAAGACAGAGAGAAAGAGCAAGAGAGAGCCAGACAGCAAGAGCAAAAGAGAGGGACAGAGAGAGAAATAGACACACACAGAGAGAGAGAGAGAGAGAAAGAGAGAGAGAAATAGCAAAAGAGAGAGACAGAGAAAAAAAGAGAGAGAAAGAGAGACAGACAGCAAGAGCAAAAGAGAGAGAGGCAGAGAGAAAGAGACAGAGAGACAGAAAGAGAGAAAGAGAGAGAAAGAGCAAAAGAGAAAGACAGAGAGAAAGAGCAAGAGAGAGCCAGACAGCAAGAGCAAAAGAGAGAGACAGAGAGAGAAATAGACAGAGAGAGAGAGAGAGAGAAAGAGAGAGACAAAGAGAGAAAGAGAGAGAGAAATAGCAAAAGAGAGAGACAGAGAAAAAAAAAGAGAGAAAGAGAGACAGACAGCAAGAGCAAAAGAGAGAGAGAGACAGAGAGAGAGAGAAAGAGACAAAAAGAATGAAAGAGGGAGACAGAGAGAAAGAGAGAAAGAGAGACAAACAGCAAGAGCAAAAGAGAGATAGAAACAGAGAAAGGACAGAGAGAGTGAGAGAGAGAAAGAGGAACAGAGCGAAAGAGAGAGAGAGACAGACAGAGAAAGAGAGAGAGGGAGAAAGAGCAAAAGAGAGACAAAGAAAAAGAGTGAGAAAGAGAGACAGACAGCAAGAGCAAAAGAGAGAGAGACAGAGAAAGAGAAAGAGACAGAGAGAGAGGCAGAAAGAGAGAGAGAAAGAGTGAAAGAGAGAGACAGAAAGAGACACACACAGCAAAAGCAAAAGAGAGAGAGAGACAGAGAGAGAGAAAGAGCAAAAGAGAGAAACAAAGAAAAAGAGAGAGAGAGAGAGAAAGAGAGACAGACAGCAAGAGCCAAAGAGAGAGAGAAAGAGACAGAGAGAGAGGCAGAAAGAGAGAGAGAAAGAGTGAAAGAGAGAGACAGAAAGGGAGACACACAGCAAAAGCAAAAGAGAAAGAGACAGAGAGAGAGACAGACAGAAAGAGAGACAGACAGACAGAAAGAGAAAGAGAGAGTGAGAGAGAGAGAGAGAGGGGAGAAAATCAGAGGGAGACAGAGAGAGAGGGAGAGAGCGCGGGAGGAAGAAAGACAGAGATTGTGAGAAAGAGATAGAGAGAGACAGAGTGAGAGACAGAGAAAAAGACAGGAGAGAGAAAATGAAAGAGAGATGAGAGAGAGAGAGAGAGAGAGAGAGATGGGGGGGGGGGGTGACACAGAGAGACAGACAGAGAGAGTGAAAGAGAGACAAACAGACGGAGAGTAAGTAATGGCATGCGTATCACCCAAACCCTGTGCCGCTTTATCCCAACCCACAGGACACCACTCACTCGGCAATAAAAAAAGTCCTCGTCTTTTTTCTTCCTTCGAGGGGACGAGGAGCGAGGAGCGAGGCGGGAGAGCTGTACTCAGTTTAAGGCCTGTCACACGGCTTTGACGGCACCATAAATGTAATCCCTGGACACCGCTGGGGCCGTGAGGAGCGGAGCAGCGGGGAACTCGCTCCCACTTCAGAGGACCTCGGGCTGGCTCTGGGATTGCCTGCCAAAAAGCTTTAGACCTGATGACAAATTTATTTTGCCGCCCGCCACATGCTACACAAACACAAAGTTGAGGGGTAATTATGCAGAAATGTGCTAAAAGATGCTATTTAAGATGAAAAGTGTTGTTAGTTTAAATAATAAAGAAGTGCACTAAGGGAGCGTGAGTTCGGCTCCAGTCAAATGAAGCTCATCGAGGTTTGCAGTTATATGAGTGAATTTAGAGCACGTTCCATGCTAGGAATTTTATTTATGTACAAAATAGTGAAATAAAAACCCCAGGATCATGTAATACGAGCATTTTAAGACCAAAATGGCGACGCTCACTACAGCAATGATAAATAAAAATAAAAATATCAAAAATATTCCTTATTCCTTGACCAAATTCAGTACAACATGGTATTTCTCTATGGAACTATTCTGTATTTCCTGTTATAAGGTGCCATTTTGAAGACGACTGACCATTCAAAAGATACATTACTGGGTTTTGAATTGTTAATTACCATGGCAACAGTCCTAACATTTCATCAAAACACATGAATAGCATTGCATTAGCTAAAGACAAATCAGTGGGACTTTAATCCATATCGGTCGGAAGTAAAATTCTACAAAAAAAAACTTGTAAATACATAACAATAATTAATAATTCACAAAGAAGTGCATTTAGTTTGACAATCTGAATAGGAATAATTAAAAAATTATATTAAATTATTAATACATAGCTTTAAAAAATTCTCCTGAAAATGTGGAATGTTAAAATTGTGATTCAGTCCAATGTTTATCCATTCTTGGGACTAGCATAAACAGCTTTCTGGCCTATTGTTGAATGTAGTCCCACTTTATAATCTACAAGAAGTTTTCCACCCAGACTTTTGCTAACTAAATTCTTGTGACCAAATTCCCCAAACACTCCCATATAATTTCATTAGATAAACAGTAAATGTATTCTTCACATTTTCTTGAATCATTTCTCCCTTTTTTGAGCTGAAGCTTGGCCCGTGGCGCTGTGGGGGTCCGAGGAGCTGCAGAGGGGTTTTGATATGAGCTGATTATGCGCAGAAACACTCCTTAAGATGGAAGACAGCGAGGGAGAGGAGAGAGGGAAGTGTAGAGAAAGGAGAGAGGGAAGAGCAGAGAGAGGAGAGAGGGAAGAGCAGAGAGAGGAGAGACGGAAGAGCGAGGAGAAAGGGGAGAAGAGAAGAGGGGAGAGAGATAACAGAGTAAAGGAAAGGGGGAGGAGAGGTATGGGATGAAGAGGGGAGAGAGAAGGAGTTATAGGAGAGGGGAGAGGAAAGAGAGGAGACAGACAGAGGAAGAGCTCCCTTGAAAAAGAGGTTTTTAAACTCAATGGGATTTCCCTGGTTAAATAAAGTTATAATAATAATAAAAAAGGAGAGAGGGGAGAGATGGAGGGAAGGAGGGAGGGAGGAGCAAACTGTGGAGAGAGGAAGAGAGATGAAAGGAGAGAGGAGGAGAGAGGAGGGAAAGAAGGCAGAGGAGAGGCAAGATGGAGGATACAGGGAAGAGGAGAGATGGATGAAGAAAGGGGGGTGAGGATAGAGGAAAAAAGAGAGAGGGGAGAGGAGATAGAGGAGGAGAAAATAAAGACACTATCTCTCAGGAGAGGGTAGAGGGGCATGAAGAGAGAGGAGAGAGGAAAGCCATTTTTCCGGCCGTGTGAAGAGCAGATTGGAGGGGTAGCAGTGGGGTGGCCAGTGCCCTGCGGGGGTCCTCCTCTATGAATATGTTTGTGTGGTGGTTTTTAGACTCCTCCTCCTCCTCGCACCATCAGCCCTGTGTATGAATATGTCTGTATGGACCCCTCCTCTCTGTGTATTCACTGTCCTGACATCTGGATGTCTCCCATAGATGCTGCCTGCTCCACCAGAACATTTGAAGTGGTCACAGTGAATCTATGAGATGAAAGCTGTAGAAGAAGAGGAGGAGGAGGAGGAGCATGTTTTCAACCACTCAGAAATGACACTTGTTGGGTGAAATATCCTGAATGAAAATTTGACATGCTTTGTTGTATTAAAGAAGAAAAAAAAAGCAGTTTTAAAGGTACACTGTGTAACTTTTCTGGTGGAGGGTCCATCAAATGCTTTTCTCCATAGAGATTGACTTGTGAGATTTAGGCTACGTTCACACTGCAGGGCTTAAAGCTCAATTCTGATTGTTTTGTGTTTTGTCTATGCTGGACCATGAGTGTCGCCCCCTGCAGGACGCTCTGTCGGCTCTAGAGAGTAGCGTCAGTGACAGACTGATTCACCCTCGCTGTGTTAAAGAGAGATTTTGCAGGTCTTTCCTTCCTGCTGCTGTCAAACTGTACAATGATCAATGCTAGTCATGTTCATCTCCATAGAAACCATGTGTCATCTCCATTGTAATAATCAGACCCTCCAGGAATTCGCGATGTTGCGATTTGCAACTTCAACGCAACTTCAGCCAATCCCCGCGACTTCAGGGTGGTGTTGCAATTTTGACCAATCACCGCAACTTTCCCGCAATTTTTACTAATTTTGACCAATCATCGGCGACGTATTGAACGCCGACCAACTTCCTTCTGTGTAGGAGACATAACTGAGATGAGGTGCACGGTGCGTTTGTGTGTGTGTGCGGCAGAGGCGGTGGGTCACGTGAGTGTGGGTGGGTGCACGTACGGAAGTGTGTACGTGTAAAAGCGCGCGCTCACCTGTCACACAGAGGAGACAGTCAGGGTTGGGGTGTAGCCGTATTTTTTGTTGACTGCAAACCATTCATTCATCTTTCACGTTAATCTGTTCATCCTGCTGGTTTTCATGAGTTCCATTTCATCCTGCTGCGCTGTCATAGCTGTGTGCGCTCTTTTTGTAATAAATGCACAAAACGCATATCTGGATCTCAGCGTATCTGTCACCATAGCCTCCTCTTTGCGCGTCACAAATCTGCGAGCCATAGGACCCAACCTCATATTCTCTGCGGCTAAAAGGTTTGACTGCAGTCAAGGCGGTGCACACTTGCTCAGCCCCAACTGCAGTCCGCGGACCGCTTAACGACTGCGGTCTTCGGACCGCGTGTTTACTGCGCATGGGACAAAAAAGAAGTGGGACAGCAGTCGTCGCGCCGGTGTTCTGGCGAAATGTGTGATGCACATGCCCTTCGGGCCACGCGCCGAGCCGCGCGCTCTGGGAATTGAGACACGACTTCTAATGGCAAAGAAACATGTCTGCGGCGCCCACAAAAATAACAGCAAAAGACTGCGCGAAACAGTTCCCCCTCCTAGTAGTAATTTATTTTCGATATTGGTAAGGTTGTTTTAGGACAATATCTGTGATCTCTGTGTCTTTGTATTATTCTTTGTCAGTAATAACTCAGTATTCAAAATATTATTCAATTTTAATTACAAAAAGCGAAAATCGCAACTATTTATCGCAACTTTCACTTCCTCCCGCAACAAAATCGCAACAAAAACCTTAAAAGCACCGCAACTTTCATCGCAACTTTTTGGAAAAGCTCCCGCAAATTCAGGCATTTTAGCCCGCAACAATCACAAAAAATGCCCGCGAAATCCTGGGGGGTCTGAATAATAACAATGTGCAATATTATTTAAAGTCACTTTACCTGCTACTTATTTACTTATTTAATCACCACTGCCCATCACTGCACTGTACACAATCATCTGAGTCACTTTATTGTAGTGATATTATATATTATTGAACTGGAGCCACTTTAACTGCTGTTTGTTCACTGCTCAGAATCAAAGACATTTATTGTGCAGCGTTCCTGTGCCTTTTAACCTTACAGTGTTGTGTTTTTTTAGTTGATTGTATATACTTATATTATTATTTATCTTAATTTTGATGTTCATATTTTCCTACTGTTTCTGAAACTTGCGTTGTGACACTGCAATTTCCCCATTGTGGGACAAATAAAGGATTATCTTATCTGATCTTATCTTAAATCCGATTTTTTTGGGAGGCCGTTCACATTTCCAAATAAATACGACTTGTATGTGATCTCCAGTGTGAACTTTAAACACCCCAAAAGTGTCCCGCATGCGCCTTGGAGGACACGATGACGTCACATGCAGCGAGTGTGCTCACCACATATCCAAGTGGGCTGGATCGCATTTGAAAAAATCAGATCTGTTTCGTTCAGACTGTCATTAAAAGATCAGATACAGGTCGCATAGAGGTGGAAAAAATCGGATTTGGGTCACTTCAGGCTGCAGTCTGAACATAGCCTTATTGTTTTGTTTGGAATGCTTCACAGTATGGCATTAATGCTTTCTGTGTGGAGTTTGCATGTTCTCCATGTGTCTGGGTGGGTTTCCTCCGGGCACTCCGGTTTCCCCCATCAACCCAAAAACATGCACCATCTGTAAAATCCTCCAGCTTAGATTCTGACCAAGCCTAAGCAAGAAGATCATGGAGATGGTCCCCAGGTGCAGTCATGTGCTGCTCACTGCTCCTAATAACAGGATGGGTCAAATGCAGAGGACAGTTTCTCCTGTGTGAGATCAATAAAGTCAATCTTCTTCAATTTTCTTCTTCTTAAAGGGACAGTGTGTAAGATTTTTACCCGTTAATAACTGAAATTGAAGATACCCATTCAAAAATACATTGTTTTCCAAGCCTTTTCACTTCCATCATGAAATCAAAGTATTCTTTTGGACTTAGATATAGTCACATAAAAGGGGGATCCTGCCCACATAGAGGCAGCCATTTTGAATACGAGAGCCGCAGAAAGACATTTGGGCTCCGCCTTCGCCTTCGGCAAGGCTCGTGGTTTTGGGTAAACAACACAAGCATGCTGCGGGATCACATGTCGTAATGGATCTAACATGTTTTTTGGACTAAATTGTTTTACTGGATTTTATTCGCTGGATCCTTACGGACAGATTGAGACCAAGCTTTTGGTGAAATGCTGAGTTTGACCTGTCCAGAGCCTTCAAAGGTAAGCTAAGTAACAAACCCTGTTTTGTGCTTTTCTGTATAAAAGCCCCATGTGCTCGGGGAGTGATTGTTGTGCCGGGAAATGAATTGCATAGTCAAAAAGAGGAGACTGTAAGGTTTCATTTGATATGTAGATTGTCATGGTACACGATCGGGAATGTGTGTTTTCATGTGAAAAGAAAAAAAAAAACAGTGAACGGGACCGCGTTTTGTCGGCGAGGGCTCGCAAAGCTCGGGGGTGCGCACGGGTACGCAAGCTGTCCGCGTCTGACGTCTGCCGTAGCCAAAAGAGGAAGTGGAATAGCTACCATCCACAAAGAGTTGCCCTATCAGGATATTTAATTTCTCTGTATGTAGGTTCATTAGTTCAGTATGCTAACAGGTAAAGATGTCCTTTGCAACTCTGCAGGTTCTGCCACCTGTTTGTCCCCTTGGAGATTTTGTAGCTCTGGCCAAAATGTTCCAGTATGTTATTAATTAAACCTATCAATATTAAATTACAGGTGGATATTTTGCAATGCCATAGTTTAAGTTTAAAGGGACAGTGTGTAAGATTTTTACCCGTTAATTACTGAAATTGAAGATACCCATTCAAAAATACAGTGTTTTCCAAGCCTTTTCACTTCCATCATGAAATCAAAGTATTCTGTTGGACTTAGATATACCTGCATAAAAGGGGGATCTCCCCCATATAGAGGCAGCCGTTTTGATTACGTAGAAGGACATTTGGGCTCCGCCTTCGGCAAGGGCTCGTGGTTTTCACACAACGAGATAGTATGCGTTTGGATAAACAACGACAAGCATGTTGCCGGATAACGCGTCGTAATGGATCTAACACGTGTTTTGGACTAAATTGTTTTACTGGATTTTATTCGCTGGATCCTTACAGACAGATTGAGACCAAGTTTATGGTGAAATACAGAGTTTGACCTGTCCAGAGCCTTCAAAGGTAAGCAAAGTAACAAACCTTGTTTTGTGCTTTTCCGTATAAAAGCCCCATGTGCTCGGGGAGTGATTGTTCTGCCAGGAAATGAATTGCATAGTCAAAAAGAGGAGACTGTAAGGTTTCATTTGATGTGTAGATTGTCATGGTACACGATCGGGAATGTGTGCTCTCATGCGGAAAGAAAAAAAAAAACAGTGAATGGGACCGCGTTTTATTTATACAGTAGCGCCGGGTGCGCGCGGTTCGTGCGCGGGCACGCGAGCTGTCCGCGTTACGGCGCGCCCGGGTGACCCTCGAGGTCTGCCGTAGCTAGAACAGGAATTGCAATAGCCACCATCCACCTATGTGCCACGAATCCTACACACTGTACCTTTAAGTTTAACTTTATTTATTTAAATGGGACAGCATGTATTAATGAACAGCTCGTGCTGTAAATACACCAGATTTAGTTCAAAGCTAGTTTCCATCTGATTGTTTATTGTTTTATTACTTGTTTTATTACTGATTTTACCTTCTGTACAAGTGTCTTGAAAAGCGCTTTATAAATAAATTGTATTATTATTATTATTATTATTATTATTATTATTAGTTACACGAAGTTATTTTAATAATAAAGTGCCTTCAGTTACATGAGGTAGGAATATTCCATAAAAGCAATATAAGCAGGTGGCTGATACACCCCCCCCCACCACCACCACCACCACCACCACCACCACCAGAAAAAATTACATAATGTACCTTTAAATCAAATTTTATTCACTGAAATGTTCAAATTTTTGTTACACTCAAATGCAATATACATTAAATGGATTTAGTCATGTTTCCTGAGTTACAGATTAACACGTTAGGACAAAGGCTGAGTGGATAATTTTGCCTCACAGCTAAAAGGTCCCTGGTTCAACTCATGGAACCTTTTTTTTTTTTTTGTTTACATTTGTTCAAGCTAAAACATGCACTATTCTTGGGCTTGGTACTCTTCATAGCAAAACACAAGATTTGGAGATGGATGTTGCTCCTGACATGGGACAAATGCGTGGGACCTACACCTTAACCCCATAAGTGTTTCCAGTGAAGCTATTTTAATCAAATGTATGGGAAGAAATAACAACCTACAGAATTGAATTAAATCATCCTAAAAACAACATCTTCACATTTTCTTTGGCCACATCCATTGCATTCCATCTTCCTTTCAGTGTTCCTGTTTGCATCTCCTGGGAATCAACAATAATTATTTACATAAATCATAATCACACACAAATAAAAAAATTTAAAAAAAGAGTGTGTATTGTGTAACTTTTTGGTTGGGGGTCCGTCACCTGCTTGTTTCTATGGATACGTCATTCCTCTGTCCACATTATGACTTTAAACAGCTCTAACTTACATTTATTCAATTACAGGTGGTTTCATAGCTCAAAAATAACTAGAAAATAGGAATTCTGACTGTGAGTGGGGTCGACTCTCCACAGATCTGACCTGTAACTTGGTCTGGTTTGGTCTCCATGAATGCCATACTGTGAAACATTCCAGACAAAGCAATAACACCATGAAGAAAAGCATCTGACGGACCTTCCTCCAGAAAACCTACACAGCGCACCTTTAAAAACTACCATATTTTTGTTTCTTTATACAACAAAGCATGTGAAAATTCCATTCAGGAGATTTCACCCAACAAGTGTCATTAAAATATCATCTGAATAATATATGTATTCTGTGCTGCATTCTTTATAAGACTTTGGCATCGGTGGTTTCCTTTGGCTCGTTCAATCAGGGCGCCCCAGGGGGTTGTGGGTACCTGGGCTTTGAAGCACCAGAACAGAGGCTACTCAGGAAGAGGGGAATCTGTCTGCAAACACGCAATGGCCCATACTAATACACCACGGGCAAGAAACTCAACAGGGAGATGGGGATTTCAAGTATTATACACATGTTATAGTAGGTTTTATTCATTGTCATTAATTTGTATTGTATAGTATTGCATTGTATTGTTTTATAATTTGTATAACAATAAGGTTTTCAATCAGGAGGGATGAAAAGACTGTATTATAGATGTGTTAGTTAAGATTCAAGATTCAAGAAGTGCATTTGCATTTATTTGTGCACATAAGCTCATACACATTAGAATTCTTGAGCTCTGGGTTCAAGTAAAAAAAAAAAGATAATATAATAATAATAATGCATTTCATTTACATAGGGATTTTTGCACTAAAGACACTTTATTCGAATATTTTGGTGGTACTGAGCCTCTGTTTTAGCCACAGATGTTCACAGGAGAGGCTTCTTATTTGCACCATTATTTGGTGGGGCCAGTGCATGTTAAGCTTTGTTTCCACTGGCATGGTTTGCTTGGGGCTACCTTGGCACGGATTAGTTATTTGGGGGCACCCTGACCTGGGGAGCGTTTCCATGACAATGGGCCTGGGCCACTTATAGATTAGATTAGATTCATGTTTATTGTCTTTACACATGTATAAATACAACGAAAGGTGGTTTAGCATCTAATCAGAAGTGCAAGGAGCAGCAAGTGTGATATATACAGTATATACAATATAGACAGTCAGACCCCCCAGAATTTCGCGGGCATTTTTTGTGATTGTTGCGGGCTAAAATGCCTGAATTTGCGGGAGCTTTTCCAAAAAGTTGCGATGAAAGTTGTAGTGCTTTTAAGGTTTTTGTTGCGATTTTGTTGCGGGAGGAAGTGAAAGTTGTGATAAATAGTTGCGATTTTCGCTTTTTGTAATTAAAATTGAGTAATATTTTGAATACTGAGTTATTACTGACAAAGAATAATACAACGACACAGAGATCACAGATATGGTCCTAAAACAACCTTACCAATATCGAAAATAAATTACTACTAGGAGGGGAACTGTTTCGCGCGGTCTTTTGCTATTATTTTTGTGGGGAAATGTCTGCCCGCAGACATGTTTCTTTGCCATTAGAAGCCGTGTCTCAATTCCCAGAGCGCGCAGCTCGGAGCGTGGCCTGAAGGGCATGTGCGTCACACATTTCGCCAGAACACCGGCGCGACGACTGCTGTCCCACTTCTTTTTTGTCCCATGCACAGTTAACACGCAGTCCGAAGACCGCAGTCGTTAAGCGGTCCGCGGACTGCAATCGGGGCTGAGCAAGTGTGCACCGCCTTGACTGCAGTCTGAGCCCCCTTCGGGCCGCGCTCCGAGCTGTGCGCTCTGGGAACTGGGACACGACCGCAGTTTCGTTTTGTCACACAGAAGTAAAGCAGAAGGAAGTTGGTCGGCGTTCAATAATTGGTCAAAATTAGTAAAAATTGCGGAAAAGTTGCGGTGATTGGTCAAAATTGCAACACCGCCCTGAATTCACGGGGATTGGCTGAAGTTGCGTTGAAGTTGCAAATCGCAACATCGCGAATTCCTGGAGGGTCTGGACAGTATGGTTGTAGTGAATTATGTACAAATAAATAGGGCAATATGAACATGTGGGAGTACTTATATAAAAATATGTATTATAAACAAGTATACAGTAGAGCTATTAGTATATATGATAAGCTATGAACAAGTATACAGGTGTGCTATAAGTGAATAAATAAATATAATATGTATGAATGTGTTATGCGTTACACAGGTCTATAAGACACACCCAACATATATAGGGCTGTGATATAGGCGTCCTCCATGAGCCATTGAGCAGCTGTCAAATGATCAGTGCTAAACTAAAGGAGCATAAACACTGACTCATGTTCAGATATAAGGATTACAGAGAACTTTACACAGCCTCATTCAGCTGTATCTTTATGCACGCCACACTGGATATTTACTACACAACATTTGGGAGTTACCAGGGCCAAGGAGGAGTTTGACTCTATTATCTGTTTAGCTGCATCTTAGGCGGTACAGTGGCAAAGCGGTTAGCAGTCTTGCCTGGGTTCGATTCTGGGGCATTGCGGGGCCTTTCTGTGTGGAGTTTGCATGTTCTCCCTGTGACTGTGTAGGTTTCATCCAGGTGCTCTGGTTTCCCCTGCCACATGTACAACAGGGTCCCCTGTGGGGCCAGGACTTCCTTAAAAAAGAGATTCTTAATCTCAGTGGGACTGTCCTTGTTAAATAAAGGTCAATAAAATAATCAAATCTTAAGGGACACGCGCTCTGCATTGGATATATTTACCACCACATTTGTGAAGGTAGTAACTCCAACTACTAGGCCCAACCCTGTTTAGCTTTGGAGATCAGCTGAGATCAGGCATTCTGTAAAGCCACATTCATAAATAGACGAGTAAGCATGCATGCAGCATGCAGTACTCACCTTAATTACAAAGTCTTCTCAACATGAGACATTACTAACATGTAGCCCCTGCCCTGTGTAAGAATGTCCCATATTGAGTGGAGTTTAATGCCCCAGAGGTGGTATTTGGAGCAGCAGTGAGTCTTCTTCCTCCCCTCGGTGAGATCACTGAGCCTCAGGACCTCAGATAAGCAGCAGCCCAGTCACACAAGGCCACATCTCTCAAACCAGATCATATTACAACACCAGCGCCTGCCTACAGCTACGCATAGTGTGTCAGTGACTCTCCTGCACAAGTATTTGAGAATATAGCCAGCAGGAGCAATGGGACATTTGTATAATCATAAGCCAATGAAAATTTTATATAATTTGATTTCAGTATTGTTTTTTTTCTGTGTTACTATGAAACATTTGCCCCAGATAATCTGTATAATCTGAGTTTATATTCCCAATGTTTACAATTTGTTAGCAAACACAGCATCTTAGCTTTGATGATTTTTCCCTACATAGTAAGATAGGGGGTATTTTACTTCTACGGGCACATAACATATTAGATCATACATATTTAGATCATCGTTTCACCTTTTATTGTTTTGAAAATGCTATATTTGAAAAACAACGTAATAACATGTCAAATCAGTTTCATTTTTGTTTTTGACACTGATTTTGCTAATGAAACTACTATAAACGTGTATATTTATGGAAAATTACGTGGATTATACTGGATCGGACTGCGAACCGTAAAGTGGAGATCCCTAGATTACTCAAACATGCATGGATGACATATAAACCCACTTCAAATTTATGGTTTTTGATGAGTGATTAGCATTTTAACATGGTAGAAAGCTCCAAAAAGTCAAATTTGCATAACACCCCCTCTAGAAATGCATGGAGAAAATGTGCAGTGAAACTTTTTAAGAATTCAAACGCCATCATAAACTTGTAGATGCGTCAAATGAATATGGCATGCTACAAAACACATTCATCACTATAGCGTACCAGACTACATCCTGCATAATATACAGAGCGTTGAATGCATATTTGTCCTAGTATTTCCTTATGCAATAATAAAGGCAGCCTCTGCTTCACTTACACTGTGTACATGTTTTATGAGCCTCTCTGTTGCATCATTGAAAAACATGAAGAAACAATTGCACCAAACACTGCTTATGGGCACAGTGCGATACTATGAGATCATGTTATACTGTATATTTAATTGTATATTCAACACGATAGTTTGGGATTGTGAGTTAAGGGACAGTTTATATCTTTTTCTATTATGATGTAACAATTCTGTGTGTTATTTGTAGGGATTCTTTATTTGTCGATAAAGCAATTTGAAAACAACAGCAAACTACAAACTAGATATTGTATTTTGCAATTTGATTATTAATATTTTTATGCAAGTATGTTGTCAAAAGTATTGAAAATAAGATACTAATTGATACTAAGGCTAGTACTGAAGTTAAATATACTCATTTGAACAAGTATTGATACTGAAAAAAAAGGCACATTCACAGGAATGAACCTTTCCTGAAGCTTTAGACTACATTTATATGATGGTCTGAACAGAAGACGCAAAAGTGGCGTCGCGTCTTCAGTTTTTATTCCGTGTTTAGATGAGTGTTTTTGGGAGGAAATCTGCGTGCATACGGTGACACAAATAATAACATCACGTAGAGAGCAGTTACAATCAAAATGATCGCTAGACATGCAAAGGCTACAGAGAGGTAAAGTTTGTCTCAGTGGCGTTCCTAGAGTGATTTGCCCCCCCCCTCCACACACACACACACACACACTCCGACCAAACCCTAACATCCGCCCCACCACCCAAAAACAAACAAGACCGTTGTCCATACAAACTCAATTCACAACAACTACTTTCAAAAACAAATGTACAGTTTTAATGAGTACTGCAATAAAAAAATATAAACAATAATTACAAAAAAAGTTTTTGAACATAAAAAAGACCAAAGACGCAATTATTTCACGAAGGGCAAACATGCATCAACAATCGCATCAGGGGAGTTTAACTAATACAATCAACATCATCATCATCATCAAGTCAAACTTGAAGACTAGTCGATAGCATACCTTTTTCTTTTGCTCGCTTCTCCTCCTCTTCTTTCCGTTTCTTTCGAAATTGGGCACCTGATGGCTTCAATCTTTTTCGGTCCATCACCGCGACTGTTTTGTCATACTGTACACCGTGACCTCCTCAAGACACTGACCGAAATACGAATGATTACCCCCCTGGCCCCTCCCCCTAAAACAAACTCTGTACTGTGCTCGCAGCGTTGCCTAGCGCGAGAGGTCAGAGTCAGACTGTCATACCTGAACCATTTCGCGCTACTCTGTCTTCACGTAACTGTCTTCACTGTCTTCTGTCTTCACGAGCCAGCACCAGCCCCCCACCCCCGCACAAGGATCCGTGTGGATCCTTGCTCTGCGCGGATCCTTGCTACGCGCCTCCCTGCACTCCGCACCGTTTAAAAAAAAAAAAAATTCGCGCCACCGCGGCGCCCCCCTCGCGATGGCGCTAGGGGCAATTGCCCAGGTGGCCCCCCGTCAAAGGACGCTCCTGGTTTGTCTAAAAAGGAGTGGGAAGAAGTAGAATTTATTTAAGCCCATCCTCTTTCCTAATTATAATTTAAAACTTCTATTACAGGTTAGTTTACGTGGATTATTAACAGAAGTGGGAAAAAAGAGTATTAGGCTACGTTTATATGATGATGGTCTGAACAGAAGATGCAAAAGTGGCGCAGCGTCTTCACTTTTTATTCTGCATTTAGACGAGCGTTTTCGGGAGAAAATCTGCGTGCATACGGTGACGCAAAAGTGTGTGGAATTTGATTGTGTATACATGCCAGGCGGCTAGGTGGCGCTGTGATACATTATCATTATGTCCGCACACATGCGTAGAATCTTCCTTCTTGTCATCTGCACCGCGAAAAGCAAAACAAAACATGGCTACCAGTAGAAAAAAAAATGTGTGTGGTCAGACGAAGAAGTTCAACTATTGCTTCAGACCACGTTAGACTACAAAGCAACGAAGGCGAGACAAGGTGTGGACTGGGAGTCCTGCCAAACAAAGTACACTGATATATGGACCGATATGACGTAAACGTGTACGCCACGTCAGCAGATTTGACCAAAGTTTTGCATCAGGGCAGTGTAGACGAAAACGCTACGGCGGAGCGTATTTAAGTTTTCCACTTTGGAGGGCGGTTTTAGTTTTTTGCATTTTTAAGCCCCCAAAATGCCGTCACTGTCTAAACGAAAGGCACTTCTGATAAAATATTTTGTTGTCTTTACCCGTAAGCATTCTTGTGTAAACAACGATCTTGAGCTGTATCAGAACAAATATAAGAGCACATAGGCTAGTATACACCCATGGACCACTGAGGGATTAAGACCACAAAGGAATATAATGAAAAGTACTATTATTTAATGTTGAAAATCACATTCTATTGTCTAAATATTATCATCATTTATTCTCACTGTGGTATCGGAATCAGTATTGAATACTGAGTTTATTCCTTAGTGTGAAGAATCCCTCAGTCGTCCAGGTAGAATCCATGATAAAAGGAGAAATTCAATTTGTCAACTTAGTATTGAAATCAAGTTTGAAATTTTGATTTTTCAAGACAACACTAATGTATGAGAGGATTTGGTGTCCTTAAAAAGAACATTGTTTTTATTTCAATATAATGTGAAAAATCCATTCCTCACCTATCATGACACACAAAAGCCCCAGTATTTAAAAGTATCCACTAACATCCTGTATAATAAAAACGTGATGATGATCTTGAGCGCGAGTTTCCCAGAAGAGTAACTTTTTCCTTTGGGACAAGCTGAGACAGAGCTTTTATGTAACTCCTGCTGTTTAAAGCCTGTACTTGTCTGGGTTCATGACATCTGCTCTTCCTCCATCATTCAATCAATCACTCAACACATACAAGTAATGAAGCTTCAATGAGGGAATATACTGTAAAATAACAAAGATGACAACAATAACACATGGATACAAACAGGAGAAATGGACAGAAATGCTGTTATTTGGAGTTTGTTTTTTTAATCTAGATAAATTAGTAATGGTATTTTTTGGCTCTTTCATGGGATCTGAATCTTTTGGATCAGCTGGTTTTAAAAAAAAATTGGCTCTTATTAGAATTTTCATAGCAAGTGTATTATTATTACGCCCTATACAGCTCCACTGCATTTTTTTTTTCTGAAATCAGCATCTCTACATGTATTACAGCCATTCCATTCCAGCGTCTGTTGAATTCCAACACAAACACAAAGTTGAGCTACTTCAGTTCTTGCACCAGGAGTGGAATAAAGTCACCCAAGAACAATGTGAAAGACTTGTGGAGAACATGCCAAGACGCATGAAAGCTGTGATTAAAAATAAGGGTTATTGCACCAAATATTGATTTCTGAACTCTTCTTAAGTGTAAACATTAGTATTATGTTGTTTTAAAATGAATTTGATCTTGTTTCTTCGCATTTTTTGAGGTCTGAAAACATGTATCTTTTTAAAAATTTTGACCATTTGTCATTTTCTGCAAATAAAAGCTCTAAATGATAATATTTTTATTTGGATTGGGGGGGGAAATGTTGTCAGTAGTTTGTAGACTCAAACAAATTTTTTTCTTTTGCCCAAACACACACTTATAAGTAGTAAAAATCAGAAAAAAATTATAATTTTGGAGTGGTCTCTTATTTTTTTCAGAGCTGTATGTCAGCCGATCTCCATGGCAATTAAGAAATTCAAATCAAAATATTATCTTATGAATAGAGAAAGGTCCTCTATGAGTCCTCACAAAGTCAGAAATTGTCTAAAAGGCATTAATGTGTTTGTCCTTTAGTCTATTTCAAACCATTTTGTGCATAAAATAAAATCAGAAAAAAATTATAATTTTGCAGTGGTCTCTTATTTTTTCCCAGAGCTGTAAGGTTTTTTTTTATGTTGGTTCAGTGTTGATCAGTGTAAAAATCCATAAAATCCGAAAGGTTTTAGTCATTTTAGTAGCAAAAGCGCAGTCTCAATCACAAAAGTGGACAAATGTGAAAATAGATTTGATGTTACATAGTGCACCTTTAAAGAAGTATATCAGATACTTCTTTAAAGGTGCACTATGTAACATCTTGGGTGCCTCAGCTTGTCTCCATGGTGATGTTGCTTTGCTTTGGAATGTGTGGCATCATACATCTTCTATTTGTTCAGTTACAGATGTTTTTGTAGCTAAAAAAAAAAATCTTGCATTCTTACAGTGAGAAGGGGTTCCCTCTCCACAGACCAGTCTTGTAACTTGACCTTGCTGCATCCCCTGTTGGTCTCCACGGAGTTAAAGTATTATAACTTTGCCCTGAATGTTCCACAGTATGCCATTAATATCCCTACGGAGACAAGAAGGTGATGTAACGTCCAAAAAAGTTACAAAAGGGATTAGCCCACTATTCAGTTTTTCTTGTACGGAGATTATCCAAAGTTTCCAAATAACAAAAACACACTCTCACGTTACTCATGGCGTGTTTGGCCTGACCTCAGTTCCATTATTCACCCTCTCATCACCCGACACATGAGCTCACACTGTGCCACAGCTGCCCTGGCACAGACGGGCACAGACTGGCAGCTGATCCATGCCCCCTGCTCCAACTTTAATGAAACAATCACCTCCCTGCAACAAATGGTGAGACTGAGAGAAACAGAGGAAAGAGAAGATCTGTACTGGCTGTCATTAGGAAATCTACAAATGTGAGGGAGAAAAAACTAAACAATAGGACTATTACTAGTAGACTAATGTATCAGTCTGATGAGAACATGAAATATGAGTACCACAAGATTATAATGGGGCTAAACAGTGGACTTTCAGTTATCAAAAGGGTCCATATTGCGCTATTTTCTGATCTACAGCTCTGGAAAATAATAAGAGACCACTGCATTTTTTTCTGAAATCAGCATCTATACATGTATTACAGCCATTCCATTCCAGCGTCTGTTGAATTCCAACACAAACACAAAGCTGAGCTACTTCAGTTCTTGCACCAGGAGTGGAATAAAGTCACCCAAGAACAATGTGAAAGACTTGTGGAGAGCATGCCAAGACGCATGAAAGCTGTGATTAAAAATAAGGGTTATTGCATCAAATATTGATTTCTGAACTCTTCTTAAGTGTAAACATTAGTATTATGTTGTTTTAAAATGAATTTGATCTTGTTTCTTTGCATTGTTTGAGGTCTGAAAACGTGTATCTTTTTTTGTTATTTTGACCATTTGTCATTTTCTGCAAATAAATGCTCTAAACGATAATATTTTTAGTTGGAATTTGGGGGAAATGTCAATAGTTTATAGACTCAAACAAAAATGTTCATTTTGGCCAAACACATACCTATAAGTAGTAAAATCCGAAAAACTGATCATTTTGCAGTGGTCTCTTTTATAATGTTGTTTCCTCAACAGAAACATACCTGGAGTTGTGTTTTAGTTTCATTCACAAATGTTTAACACACAAACCTTGAGTACGTCTCTGTTCCACCTTGTGATGCCATGATACAGGAAGTGCTCCACTGCGTTTTTAAACTACATACACTTTCAATAGAATCATTTGGGTAATTTCTTTTTTTTAAAATGTATTTATTTCATTCGTTAAGACAAAACAAACAAACAAACAAACAAAAAAACAACAGATGCCACATACTTGCATCTATATAATTATAACTTAAATATGAATGAAAGGGAACAGAAAGAAGCATAAGCTTAATAAGCATAAGCAATAATAATTTTCTGGAATCGCCAATCTCTACTGAAGAAAAGGTGAAAGGTAGCTGTTAACTTGAAAATTACCGCTTCATGACATCACAAGGTGGAACAGAGCATTTAAAACTTTAGAGATGTAGACAGACTAATATCAAGAATTACTCAAACATGTGCAAATTAAACAAAACACAACTCCAGGTATATCTTTGATGAGGGAACAGTATTATAACATGGCTTAAATCTCACAAGAGTCAATTTTGTGTAATAAAGAACGTTTAATATACTTTTTTTTTTTTTTTTTTTTAAAGGGATATGCCACCCCCAGGTCAAATTTGGGCATCTCCCCACAGTCCAGAGACTAAAATAAGTGGTGGAAAGCGTTTTCCTGCTCACCCAGCCATTGTCCGAGTCTGTCGCCACTGACCGCCGCGGTATCTGCAGCTACTCCGCCTTAGACTGGAGTCTAACGTCGCCAGAGAAAGATTTCGGCCAAAAGCAATTAATTTGCTCGATGCGTTTCCCAATTACTTTCTGTGTAGTGCGCATTCATATCGAGTGCAAATAAATGTGCAAATCAACACGGAGAGCTTGCCTTGGTCATTTTGGGTGGGAACTATTTTCCAGTGCGGAAGAATACAGTCGAATCACGCACCACGTTGTGCAACAGGGGAACTCCCTTCCCGGTGCGTAACAGGGATTCCCCTGGCAGCGTGCTGCGTGATTCGACTGTATTCTTCCGCACTGGAAAATAGTTCCCACCCAAAATGACCAAGGCAAGCTCTCCGTGTTGATTTGCACATTTATTTGCACTCGATATGAATGCGCACTACACAGAAAGTAATTGGGAAACGCATCGAGCAAATTAATTGCTTTTGGCCAAAATCTTTCTCTGGCGACGTTAGACTCCAGTCTAAGGCGGAGTAGCTGCAGATACTGCGGCGGTCAGTGGCGACAGACTCGGACAATGGCTGGGTGAGCAGGAAAACGCTTTCCACCACTTATTTTAGTCTCTGGACTGTGGGGAGATGCCCAAATTTGCCCTGGGGGTGGCATATCCCTTTAAGCACAGACACGCACAAAGAAGACCCAGTTTTACAAGTTAGATCTGTGGAGAGACAACCCTGTAAACAGGTAAAAGACCCACCACCAGAAAAGTTAGCTACTACACCTTATGTAAACATTTTTAGTGCTTTGAAAGACAAATTTCTTTTTCCCAATTCCTCATTCACAAACCACATTAATTCCCTCTTCTTGCGTTGCCCTCTTGACCACCTTTCACCTGAGTCCTAAGTCCATCACGATTGTTCTGACCCCAACCCCCTCCTCCACCACTTCTTTTTCTTCTTCTTCTTCTGTCCGGTCTGTGCACTTCAAAAGCTGCAGCGCCCTCTCTGAAAAGCTGAATGAAAAACAGGAGGTGTAACTCTCTCTTCCTCCCGCATCAAACACAGCTCGATCAAAAGTCAAAGTCTTCAAACAAGATTTCAGCCCCCGCGTTTGAACTGGGGAGGTTAAAGATTAAAACTGCTTATGTCTTGACACCTTCACTTCTACTGTATGTCAGATAATAGGAAGTGGTGCTGTTCAATCGTGCTCAGTCAGGAGTAGTAAAGATCTATGTTCCTGGATTTGTTATAATGAAAATCTATGGGGTTAAACAGTTTAAAACTTTCCTGATCTGTATTTTCATTGATTTAAAGTTCTCAAAATGGCGTCCATAAGAGGAACAAAGTAATAACAAGTAAAACCCATGCAAAATTATATAGAAATTCAATGCACTTACAATTTGCATAGTGTGTAGTATAATATACATTTGTTTTGTTTCTAATTACATCTATCGCAATTCCAATTTTTCTTTATTTTTATTTTTTTATAAAGGGTAGCATATCAAAACACTGTGAGGTAATTTGGCAGGTTTTTATGTCAGATGCCCTTCCTATCATAAACAGCTACATTATTGTGATTGGTGTTTCCAATTTTGGTGAAGTGTATTACCTAGAAGCATAATAAATCAGTTTTAAGGGTTTGATTTTAACTGGCAAACTTCTGGTTAGAGGGCAAAGGCTTACTGACTGTGCATAAGTGTCCACTACCAGTTTTTTTTTTAATTGTAATGCTTTTCCCGGAATGTGTCACAGTATGGCTTTAAAGTAATCTACCTAATGGAGAAAAGTAGGTAGTGCCTTTGAGTCAAGTTAGAGGTAAGGATGTATGTTTTTAAGTTATTTTAATAATAGACTGTATATACAGTATAAATGGGCATAGCTAACCTGCTAGCCAGCACGTTCCAAACAGGAAGTGAGTATGGGGGCACTTCCGGCTCCATCGACTCAGCTCCAATAAACTTTACATTGGAAAGTTGTCACTCCTCTCTCTGTAACTGCTGCAGTGAGTCTCATCATTTTGGTACTAAAATGTTCATATTATTATTATTATTAGTCAGATCGCTGGTGGTACGATTTTCAGCTCCCACAGATGAGTGCTGCTGTTGTGCGCTTGAGCAAGACACTTAACCCTACCTCGTCCCTAGTGTTGGTGCACACTGGTCGAGAGCCCCCATGTCAGGAGAGTTACATCAAGGCCGGTCAAACGACGTGGATCGTCCCGTGGACCCACCACCCGCAGGAGGATCCATAGGGGCTGGTGCGTTGAGATCTGGACGGCAGATCTGCTTGGACTGACCTGAATACCGGATAATGCAGAAGATGATGAATGAATGTTCAACCATCTCTGCAAAGCATCTTCCATCGCAGAGTCCGCAAGAGAGCTGCCTCCATCATCAAAGACCCCACCCACCCCCAACAAGGACTAGTCACACTCCTACCTTCAGGCCGGAGGTACAGGAGTGTGAAAAGCAGGACTACTAGACTTAAGAACTCTTTCTTCCCAAGTTCTATCAGACTGATGAACCCCCCTGGACATTAATTGACCTATACTTTGCACATGAGTAATTTGCACTATTATTGACCAACTGTTAAATTAATCTGTCAGATTACAGCTGCACATGTAACTGCTCAAATGTTTACACTTCCGGTTTGCACAATATCAACCATGTTTGCACACCGTTTTTACTACCGAAAGTTGCACATAAAACTAATAAACTAATGTTGCACATTATCTGTAAATATGTACATAGCACCTAGCCTATATTTTTCATAGTGTATATTCGGTAAAGATTGTTTTCTATTTGATTATTATTATTATTATTTTACATGCTTCTCTTTATCTTATTCATCTATTTAAATTTTTTTGCATGCTCTTGGCATCCAGGTTGGGCAACAAAGTTAGAATTTCATTGTACAGGGAAACGTGTTTCTTTACTGTGCATATGGCAATAAAAGCTTTGAATCTTGAATATTAACCCGCTCTACATGATCCTGGTGTTTTTATTCCTCTAGTTTGTCCATTAATGAATTCCTATTCCCAGTATGAAACTCGGCTCCTCTAATATCCTTGAGAGCTTCATTTGACTGGGGCTGAACACTATGGTGGACATCACACTCCCTTAGTTAACTTTATACAGTCTATGCATTAAAGACAACTATATTTAATAAGTTCAATACTGTGAAGCATCCCAGACAAAGCAATAATATCTCCATGTAGACAAGCAGGGAGCGGACCCCCAACAGAAAAAAAATCACATAGTATACCTTTACTGGCAGCATATTACAGCCCCATATATGTGTACCTACTGTGAATGATGTTATTTTAAACTGTGCTTTCGGTTGCGTGCAAACTCTGACCACTCTGCACCAGCTCTCTGCTCAGCCCTGCCAAGAGTCTGGTGTGAAATCAATATGTGAAAGTGTAATAGCCTGAGCTGCAGACAGACCGGGGCACGCTGCCATACCTGGGACCAGAGCGGAGGAAACCACTAATACAGGCCTAGCACTGCCACAAATCAAAACTATATCCCCTAATGGCCCACCTGTTTAGACTGGAAATCAATCCTCTGTTTCAACTGTGCTACAATTGCTGCTCTGTTTACTTTTGGTGTATATAGGTGTTATTTTTTAAACAGAAAAGTACAGGGTGGTTTCTAGTTTTACTGTTGGGGACTTATAGCGAGCGAAAGCCAAAAAACCAAAAAAAAAACGCAAGGTTGAGATGTGAAATAATACAAGTCCAATTTGCAGCAGGTTTCCCATGAGGAGGAAAACTGTGTAGGTTTTGGCAGGAGATCCCAAGTCCCTTAAACTCCAATACAGAGCAGCACCAGGGCCTTTTTCCATATGTACTGGAGAGGGAATACACGAGAGGGAAAAGAGGGGGAAGAGACGAGAGGGAGGGATTAAGCAGGGGCGTGAAAGGAGAGTGAGAGGAGGAAGAGTGAAGAGAGAGAGGAGAGAGAGAGAGAGAGTATAGATGGGGAAAAGAGAGAAAAGGGGAAAGAGAGAGGAGAGGGAGGGATTAAGCAGGGGTGTGGAAGGAGAGTGAGAGGAGGAAGAGTGAAGAGAGAGAGAGAGAGAGAGAGAGAGAGAGAAGGGAGAAGAGAGGAAGAAAGAGAGAACACAGGGAGAGAGAGAGAAGAGTATAGATGGGGAAAAGAGAGAAAAGGGGAAAGAGAGAGGAGAGGGAGGGAGGGGTTAAGCAGGGGTGTGAAAGGAGAGTGAGAGGAGGAAGAGTGAAGAGAGAGAGGAGAGAGAGAGAGAGAGAGCGAGAGAGAGAGAGAGAGAGAGAGAGAGAGAGAGAGAGAGAGAAGGGAGAAGAGAGGAACAAAGAGAGAACAGAGAGAAAGAGAGAAGAGAGTATAGATGGGGAAAAGAGAGAAAAGAGGGGAAAAGAGAGAGGAGAGGGAGGGAGGGATTAAGCAGGGGTGTGGAAGGAGAGTGAGAGGAGGAAGAGTGAAGAGAGGGAGGAGAGAGTAAGGGAAAGGAGAGAGAGATAGAGAGAGAGAGAGACAGAGAAAAGAGAGGATAGAGAGGGAAAAGGGAAAAAGAGAGAGAGTGGAGGAGAGGATAGGAGAGAGGAGAAAAGCAGAGACAGAAGAGAGAGAGAGAAGGAAGAAGAGAGGAACAAAGAGAGAACAGAGAAAACAGAGAGAGAGAGAGTATAGATGGGGAAAAGAGAGAAAAGAGGGAAAAGAGAGAGAGAGGGAGGGATTAAGCAAAGGTTGTGGAAGGAGAGTGAGAGGAGGAAGAGTGAAGAGAGGGAGGGGAGACTAAGGGAAAGAAGAGAGAGAAGAGAGAGAGTGGAGGAGAGGATAGGGCAGAGGAGAAAAGCAGAGACAGGAGAGAAATGAAGAGAGAAACAAAGAGAGAGAACAGCGAGAGAGAGAGAGAGAGAAGAGAAGAGAGGATTGATGGGGAAAGAGACAAATGAGAGATAAAGAGAGAAGGGAAAGAGGAACAAAGAGAGAGAACAGAGAAAGAGAGAGGAAGAGAGGAGAAGAGGATTGAGAGAAGAGAGAGAAGAATAGAGGATAGAGAGGGAAAAGAGAAAAAGAGAGAGAGTGAAGGAGAGGGTAGGATAGAGGAGAAAAGCAGAGACAGAAGAGAGACAGAGAGAAGGGAGAAGAGAGGAACAAAGAGAGAACAGAGAGAGAGAGAGAGAGAAAAGAGAGGAGAGATTGGGGAAAGAGAGGGAAAAAGAGACAGCAAGGAAATAACACTGGAAGTGCAAAGAGAAAGAAAAGAGGGATAGAAGGGAAGAGAGAAAAAAGACAGATATATAATATAAAGGAATGAGAGAAATGACAGTGTGTGTATGTGAGAAAGAGAGAGAGAGAAAGTGAAAGTGAGAAAGTGTGTGTGTGTGAGAGAGAGAGAGAGAGAGAGAGAAAGAAAGAGAGAGAGGAAACAGGCTGAGTGGTGGAGATACGAGCGCTCCAGGTTTGTGTCCAGTGGCCGAAGGAGTTTTCTGTGGAGTGAAGATTATTCTCAGAGAGAGAGAGAGAGGGGATATATAGAATAGAGAAAAAGACAGAGGGAGAAAGAGAAATACAAAGAGAGAGGGGAATAGAAACAAAGATAGAAGGAGGGACAGACAGAGGAGACGAGCCGTTGACTTTACCAAGATGTTTATTGCATGATCCTTTTAGCCTGTTCAGTCACATGAAATTACACCTAAAAACCATAATTAAGAATAATTACAAGGATTATTAAGGAGAAGGTTTCCAGAGAGAGAGAGAGAGAGACAGACAAACAGATAGAGAGAAAAGAGAGAGTTTTTATTTTTCATTCAAAGTTTTTCAAAAATACAGAAAAGCAGTGCTATCTTACTTCACATTCCCATAGACTTCCACAGCTGGGAACAACAGTATTTTTTTTTTTTTTTTTACACGGCTCGTATAATGAAATTCAGCATGTTAATAAAAGTCTATGGGGGATTTCAATAGTTTGCATATATGAGCGCTGAAGTTCATGCACACATTCATATGAAGCAAGATGTATTTTGAGAATGTATTTACAAGATTTGAAAGTTTCTATTCACTAAAGTTGTTTATGTGAAATATATTCATTACAGTAGTTTCAGTATTAAAGGTGGACTATGTAACTTTTTCGTTGAGGGTCTGTCGCTTTCTTGTTTCTATGGATATGTAACTGCTGCCTGGAATGTTCCACAGTATGGCATTAAACAGCTCCACCTTATATTTATTCAATCACGGGTGGTTTTAGAGCTCAGAAATACCTAGAAAAACAGGCATTCTGACTGTGAGTGGGGGTCGCCTCTCCACAGATCTGACCTGTAACTTGGTCTGGTTTGGTCTTCATGAAGATAGAAAGGTTTAATGCCATACTGTGAAACATTCAAGACTTGATAATACATTTACATGTACTGTATGAAATGTGAAAAACACAATTTAATTTTAAATAGTTTGCAGAGGTCTGGAGTTATTCACTTCTTTTTTCATTCTGAGCATCGTAAGATTCTCACAACTTTTCAGAGACCAGATGGAGTTTTGCTGTGACAGTAGTACTAACGCACATTAGCATGCTAACAGTGCACTTCCTGATTCTCTGAGGAGAACACCCATTACAATTAGATGCAGACAGCACACAGCCGTCTTTAAGAGCAGGTTATACTGCCTTCAGCTTGCCCACTGCTTGCCATAAGCCTCAGCTTGCCCTCAACTCCTGTGGGGGCCTTAGCTTGCCCTGATATTGCCCACAGCTTGCCATAGGGGCCTGAGCTGGTCATCACCTTGCCCTCAGCTTTACGCAGTTTGCCCACAGCTTGGCGTAGTCCACCTGTGAGGGCCTCAGCTTGGTATAGTCCACCTGTGAGGGCCTCAGCTTGGTATAGTCCACCTGTGAGGGCCTCAGCTTGCTCACAGCTTGACAAAGGCCTCCTGTGTGGGCCTCAGCTTGCCCTCAGCTTGCCGTAGTCCACCTGTGAGGGCCTCAGCTTGCCATAGTCCACCTGTGAGGGCCTCAGCTTGCTCACAGCTTGCCATAGGCCTCCTGTGTAGGCCTCAGCTTGCCATAGTCCACCTGTGAGGGCCTCAGCTTGCCATAGTCCACCTGTGAGGGCCTCAGCTTGCCATAGTCCACCTGTGAGGGCCTCAGCTTGCCATAGTCCACCTGTGAGGGCCTCAGCTTGCCATAGTCCACCTGTGAGGGCCTCAGCTTGCCATAGTCCACCTGTGAGGGCCTCAGCTTGCCATAGGCCACCTGTGTGGGCCTCAGCTTGCTCACAGCTTGACAAAGGCCTCCTGTGTGGGCCTCAGCTTGCCATAGTCCACCTGTGAGGGCCTCAGCTTGCCATAGTCCACCTGTGAGGGCCTCAGCTTGCCATAGTTCACCTGTGAGGGCCTCAGCTTGCCATAGTCCACTAGTCTGGTTAACACCTGACCATATCACAAGTGAGATATGGGTCTGGAAACTCGCTTCGAAAAATCCCGTAGCGGAGGTGTGGTTAGCGATTGCCATAGTCCACCTGTGAGGGCCTCAGCTTGCCATAGTCCACCTGTGAGGGCCTCAGCTTGCTCACAGCTTGCCATAGGCCTCCTGTGTAGGCCTCAGCTTGCCATAGTCCACCTGTGAGGGCCTCAGCTTGCCATAGTCCACCTGTGAGGGCCTCAGCTTGCCATAGTCCACCTGTGAGGGCCTCAGCTTGCCATAGTCCACCTGTGAGGGCCTCAGCTTGCTCACAGCTTGCCATAGGCCTCCTGTGTAGGCCTCAGCTTGCCATAGGCCTCCTGTGTAGGCCTCAGCTTGCCATAGTCCACCTGTGAGGGCCTCAGCTTGCCATAGTCCACCTGTGAGGGCCTCAGCTTGCCATAGTCCACCTATGAGGGCCTCAGCTTGCCCTCAGCTTGCCATAGGCCATGTGTGTGGGCCTCAGCTTGCCTTCAGCTTGCCCACTGTTTGCCAAGGGCCTCGTGTGGGGGTCTCAGCTTGCCGAAGGCTTCCAGCTCACTAACTAATGCACATTAGCATGCTAACAATGCACTTCCTGATTCTCTGAGGATTACACCCATTACAATTAGATGCAGACAGCACACAGCCGTCTATAAGAGTTTTGCTTATCTACTATAATGCACATATATTATTAGCCCATACACCACAATGTTTACAGAGTGAATATTGTGATATGCAGCTTATATTATATTCAATTATATAAATGTAAATCAGTCATTATTGCTCAAAATAGTCACATTTATTACATGTTGTGTGTGAGTATTTTGAATATGTTTTAAATATAATAACAATTTTATACATTTTTAGGTAAATCTCGCCAATATTTGATGAAGGAAACGGCTACATCTTATAATTTCTAACACTTAATTATTCATTTAAATCAGTAAATCATTTTAATTTGTGGTCAGTTCTGAGTTGTTTTTGCTAATATTTAAGAGAGAAAACTGCTTCAGTATTTTACAAAAAGAAATATGTGCATTCAGTCTGTATATAGTATTTTCATTTGCATATTCTGTGTTGTTGGTCGACTTAATTCACACGTACGAGCGGGAGCGGCGTCTCCTCCCAAACGTTTGAAATGAAGCCGGTCGCCGCGGTTACCAAGGTCACGGTGTGTATTTGCACATCCACGCTCGTCAAAGGCTGAAAGAGCCAGAGCCCCTAAAGCTGCTCGTGGCTCACTCCACTACTCCACCACTACTGCAGCGAAAACGCTACGGGCGAAAAGAGGAAGGGGACAAGAGAGAGGGGAAGAGGACAAGAGAGAGAGGGGAAGGGGACAAGAGAGAGAGGGGGAGAGGAGGACAAGAGAGAGAGGAAGAGAAGGTGAAGAGGACAAGGAAACAGAGAGCAGGAGGAGGTGAAGTGGACAAGAGAGAGAGAGCAAGAGAAGGTGAGGGGAGGAGAGAGAGGAAGAGAAAGTGAAGAGGACAAGTGGAGAGAGAGAGAGCAAGAGGAAGTGAAGAGGACAAGAGAGAGAGAGAGAGAGAGAGAGAGAGAGAGAGAGAGAGAGCAAAATGAGGTGAAGAGGACAAGGACAGAGAGAGCAAGAGGAAATGAAGAGGACAAGAGAGAGAAGAGAGCAAGAGGTGAAGAGGATAAGAGAGAGAGAGAGAGAGAGAGCAAAAGAAAGTGAAGAGGACAAGATAGAGAGAGAGAGAGAGAGAGAGAGAGAGCGCAAGAAGAGGAGCTGAAGAGGACAAGGAGAGAGTGAGAGCAAGAGAAAGTGAAGAGGACAAGAGAGAGGGAGAGAGAGCAAGAAGAGGAAGAGGAGCTGAAGAGGGCAAGGAGAGAGGGAGAGCAAGAGAAAGTGAAGAGGACAAGAGAGAGAGTGAGCAAGAAAAGGAAGAGGAGATGAAGAGGACAAGGATAGAGAGAGCAAGATAGAAAAGGTGAAGAGGACAAGAGAGAGAGAGAGAGAGAGAGAGAGCAGGAGGTCGTGAAGAGGACAAGGAGAAAGAGCAAGAGAAGGTGAAGAGGACAGGAGAGAGAGCAAGAGGAAGAGGAGATGAAGAGGACAAGGATAGAGAGAGCAAGATAGATAAGGTGAAGAGGACAAGATAGAGAGAGAGAGAGCAAGAGGAAATGAAGAGGACAAGAGAGAGAGAGAGAGAGAGAGCAAGAGGACGTGAAGAGGACAAGGAGAAAGAGCAAGAGAAGGTGAAGAGGACAGGAGAGAGAGCAAGAGGAAGAGGAGATGAAGAGGACAAGGATAGAGAGAGCAAGATAGATAAGGTGAAGAGGACAAGAGAGAGAGAGAGAGAGAGCAAGAGGAAATGAAGAGGACAAGAGAGAGAGAGAAAGCAAGAGGAGGTGAAGAGGACAAGAGAGAGAAAGCAAGAGGAGGTGAAGAGGACAAGGAGAGAGAGAGAGAGAGAGAGGGAGGAAAAAGAAGGAGGAGTAGTCTGGGTCCACTGATTCCAAACCTGACCACACAGGGTTTCAAATGGCTTCATGGCATTTACAGTCCTGTGGAGTTTCTGTACGATGAGGGCTGAAGGTATAAAAGATAAAGGTAATGCAGGATTTAAGGTGTGTCTGGATAAATGAGGCAGGATGATTTGTGGATTGATTCTTATTTGCTAATTTTCTTCTTATATAATTGACCATTGACCTTATAATTGATACAAAAAAAACTAAAGAATAAAGAATATGTAAAATGTACTTTTAAGAGATTTTAACCATAATCCTCCATCATCATTTGTTTAGTTGGAATTGTTTAATGCACGTTTGACTAATCCTTTATTGTCATACATTGAAAATGTTCAGTTTTCACCTACCCCCTATCCCCACCCACATCTCTGAACACAATCCTCTGACAAATCCAGACCTACTGACAAGAAACAAACAAACAAACAAAAAATCACGATTATTTGCTATATGGTGAAATGCCTTGATTCACTACTTTAAGGGACAGTGTGTAAGATTTTTACCTGTTAATTACTGAAATTGAAGATACCCATTCAAAAATACATTGTTTTCCAAGCCTTTTCACTTCCATCATGAAATCAAAGTATTCTTTTGGACTTAGATATAGTCACATAAAAGGGGGATCTTCCCCATATAGAGGCAGCCATTTTGAATACGAGAGCCGCAGAAGGACATTTGGGCTCATCCTTCGCCGAGGCTCCTGCTAACAGCTGCTCAGCCGCGCTGCCTGAGGGAGCGAAGGAGTGAAGGAGAGAAGGGGAAGGGGAGGGGGGAAGGGGGGAGCCTCGTGTAAACAAGCATGCTGCTGTATCACACTCGTAATGGATCCAACACGTATTTTGGACTAAATTGTTTTACTGGATTTTATTCGCTGGATCCTTACGGACAGATTGAGACCAAGCTTATGGTGAAATACAGAGTTTGACCTGTGCAGAGCCTTCAAAGGTAAGCTAAGTAACAAACCTCGTTTTGTGCTTTTCTGTATAAAAGCCCCATGTGCTCGGGGAGTGATTGTTGTGCAGGGAAATGAATTGCATAGTCAAAAAGAGGAGACTGTAAGGTTTCATTTGATGTGTAGATTGTCATGAATCATGATCGGGATTGTGTGTTTTCATGCAAAAAGAAAAAAAAAAAAGTGAACGGGGAACCGCGTTTTATGTATACAGCGGCGCGCGGTTCGTGCGCGGGTACGCGAGCTGTCGGCGCTACGGCGCGCTCGGGTGACCCTCGAGGTCTGCCGTAGCCAAAAGAGGATTTTTTTTTTTTTTTCCCCTGGCGGCACGGTGGCTGAGTGGCTAGCACTCATGCTTCACAGCAAGAAGGTTCGGGTTGCCCGGGCTTTTCTGTGTGGAGACTGCATGTTCTCCCCGTGTTTGGGTGGGTTTCCTCCGGGCACTCTGGTTTCCCCCACCAACCTAAACATGCGCCATAGGTAAAATCCAGCTTAGGGCCTGACCAAAGCATAAGTAACAAAACAAAATCATGGGGATGGTCCCCGGGTCAAATATAGAAACAACTTCTCCTGTGCGAGATCAATAAAGGTCAATCTTCTAATCCTTGACCACTGTAAGGCGCTTTGTGCTACAATTTTGTATGAAAAGCGCCTTATAAATGTTTGATTGATTGATTGATTGATTGAATAGCTACTAACCACCTATGCGCCACGAATCCTACACACTGTACCTTTAAGACGATCATTATTTCACACTGACTGCAAAGGATTATGGTCTATGTAGTTCACCTTTTTGTCTCTAATACTGCAGTTAAAAACATATATTTTATTCAAACCAAGGCTCTTCTCGTTTGATTCTCAATTCTATAACGAGAGCTGCTATAAAGATTTCACCACATTTGTATTAATCTACCCACAGTGTGACATTTTGGCTAATCTCGGGGGACAGGCGGCGGGCACAAGAGACTGTTTTTTGGCACGACACGGACCCTCGCTGCTAACGCTAAGCCTGTTAGATATACCTACATTAGCTCATTTGTTGGACTCCTCAGCGTGGCAGGCCAGAGACACATTCCAAACATCTCAATTGAAACGAGGCCGTGCGAATAGTCTTTGGGGAAGGATGGACAGCCCTTTTTAGTGTTTTTTGTCAGACAGGAATGTAGATGGGAGCTGAACATGACCTCTGCAGGGGTCAGTGGTTGGAAGGGGCTCAGCTTTTGTGAGTACACCTGTGATGAGGCCCTGACAGAACCGCGCAAGGTAAAGTTTCAATTTTTTTGTCCTTCGCCACAAACCGTGCAGTCTGTATGGCTCTGAACGGGACAGGAGAGGGACATAGCAACTGTAGCGCAGTAAAGCAGTTTTGAACTACTTGGCGCAAGATGTCAAAAATACTGTTGTAAAGACCAAACTGTAATGCAATTTTTATACTAATACTAGCTATGGAGTCCAAAACAATTAAAAAATACCAGAGACTTCTTTTTATCTAGCAATAAATAAAAAAATCTTGATTGTATGGAAATTAATGACCTTTTATGCAAAAAAATCGACTATGTTTCGAAGTTTCCTCATCAAAAATAGACCTCGAGTTGTGTTTTGTTTCATTCACACATGTTTAACACACAAACCCTGCATATTTAGGCTGAGTTTTTCTCTCAAACAGAAAACACTCTGTTCCACCTTGTGATGTTAAATGGTAAAAACTCCACTTTTTTAAACTTCATACACCTTTACCAGAATGTGGATGATTTCAGACCTGGAACTGCCAATCTCTACTGAACTAAAGGTAAAAGGTTGAGCTGTTAACCTAAAAACTATCACTACATGACATCACAAGGTGGAACAGAGCATTTTGAGCTTTGCAGATGTAGACAGTTTAATGATAAAGGATTACTCAAACGTGTGTGAATGAAACAAAACACAATTTGAGATATGTTTTTGAGGAGGTAACAACATTATAACATGTCTAAAAGCTCACAAGAGTAAACCTTTAAACCTAACATTCGGTATGGAAATAACGAGGACTAATGCCACAAATAGTTTTGTGTCCCATGTCCCGAAGAGAGCGTTTACAGCATTTCCTTATGTAGCATTTACAGTCAAAGTTAAAGATCCCATGACATGGTACTTCTTGATGCTTTTATATGGCTCCTTAATGGTTCCCTAATACTGTAAATGAATCCTTCTTCAAAATCAACACTCACTGAGAAACAGAGATAAGCTGAGAAAGAGTAATTTTTCTCACTCTGAACACTCTATAATGGGCGTTGTTGCTTGAATGCAAATGAGGAGAAAAGAGCCAATAGTAGAGGGTGGGGGCGTGGCCAAACGCTCCGCTTTCGTTCTGTGCGCTCTCTGATCCATTTCCTTGTTTTTGCACGGGGGGAGAGATTTGAAGCGTTCCATTGAAAAATAAACACATTTCCACATAAAATCAAATTAAACCACTGCTGTTCAAAGGTCCAGAGGCTCAGATAAAGGACTTCCGAGCCTAGAAACACTCGGACGTGCCTCCAGGCAAATAAAAAAACGCATTTCGCATTGCCTAGCGCATTCACAGTCCAAACTCTCTGGGCGTGATTTACAGAGATGCTGAGTAAAGACAGACAGGGGTGGAACTGCATTTGCATTTCTTTTTTCGATCTGACGTCAATAAGGTGCCTTGTTCAAAATCGCCCATTTGAGCTCCGATTTTTTGTAACGCAGAAAAGGATCGCAAATGCTCAGTTTAGACATTTCACAACTTTTAACCATGGGGGGCTAAACAGGGTAGGGGAGCTCACATTAACGTTCAAAAACCTCAGAAAGTGAAAATTTCATGCCATGGGACCTTTAAGGATTTTTAAGTTACGGATGCAAATGCAGTCTATGAAATGCAGCTACATATTCAGGAGCTGTGCACAGCTGATAGGCGGAAAAAGTAAACAAAAGAGCGCAAATGTCACGTGATTGGTTCGCAGCGGTTGGATGGTAATTTAGACACACCTCGATTCTTACCAAAAAATAAGCCTGTTCCACAGACAAAATGTATGCTTTTTAAGCAGCCAATGCTGTTATCTGAAACATGGAGTGGGTTCTTCATGATCTCAACTAGCACATTCTGCAAAAAAGCGAGTGAGTTTTTTCGCTGAAAACGCACGGTGCCTGCATTATCTAACCGATTTTCTGGGCACAGAAGCGCTTGAATTGCGTAACTAAATTTCAGCGTGAGAAATACCATGTGTGGCGTGTGAGCGTGTAAACACGTCGAATTGCGTGTGTCACACTCTCAATGCATGAGACTTGAGAGCCCTGGTTCACAAAATAAGGTGAACTACGTCTACGTTCAGACTGCAGCCTGAAGTGACCCAAATCAGATTTTTTTGCCTCTATGTGACCTGTATTTGATCTCTTAATGACAGTCTGAATGACACAAATGCGACCCAGGCCACTTGGGCTACGTTCACACTGCAGGGTTTAATGCTTAATTTTTGTGAAATCCGATTTTTTTTGCAATTTTTTCCAATTAAATGCAGCTTATATGTGATCTCCAGTGTGAACTTTAAACGTCCCAAAAGTGTCCTGCATGCACATTGGAGGACACGACAACGTCACATGCAACGAGCGTGCTGAGTGTTTACGGAAGCTATGAGTGATCACCTTGGTTTATTAAAGTTGCTGTCCTACTGGAGCCAGCACATGTACAATACATTTGTTTTTAAGAGGAGATTAAGAAGGAGAAGAGCAAAGTTTTTGGCCATGGCGTTTTGTGGGGCAGTGGCAGCAACCTCCATACAGAGGAACCTGTGGGTGCGGAGTCGCAGCCAAGAGTGGTGGGATTAAGAAGAAGTGACTTTATTGATCTCACACTGGAGAAATTCTTCTCTGCATTTAACCTATCCTGTTATTATGAGCAGTAGGCAGCACATTACTGCGCCCGGGAACCATCTCCATGATCTTCTTCGGCTTCGGCTTGGTCAGGACCTCAGCTGGAGGATTTTACCTGGAGCATGTTTTGGGTTGGTGGGGGAAACCGGAGTGCCCGGAGGAAACCCACTCCACACAGAAAGGCCCGGGCGACCCGGGGATTGAACCCAGACCATGCATGCAAACTCCACACAGAACACACACAGAAAGGCCTGGGCGACCCGGGGATCGAACCCGGAACCTTCTTGCTGGGAAGCATGAGTGCTAGTCATTCAGCCACCGTGCCGCCAAACTAAACTATGTGCTTCGCTGTTTCACTGACACGGAGTTCATACAAAATTTTCATATGACAAGAAGAACATTTATGTACATTTGCGAACGCCTACTTGTACCACTCTCATGGGAGGAAACATGGGCAGTCAGATGAATGTGACCTGGCTGTTCAGACTGAAGTCGCATGTCAAAAGATCAGATATGTATCGGTTTTAGGACAACATATCCAAGTGGCCTGGGTCGCATTTGAAAAAATCGTTCAGACTGTCATTAAAAGATCAGATACAGGTCACATAGGGGTGAAAAAATCAGATATGGGTCACTTCAGGCTGCAGTTTGAACATAGCCTTTGTCTCTCAAATGTGGAAGGCATCTACTCTCCAAAATTCTCATAACATTCAGAACAAAATATATAAGTTTGTTTACCTGAGATAAGTAATAGTTGGGTGCTCCTGTAAAAATATGCACTTTATGCACGCAGCCATTTGTTTTTGACTTATTCAGACCATGCATCTCTCTGATTGGTTAACCCACCTGTCAATCACACCCTCTGAAATCATGGAGACAGGATACAGCTCCAGATCCACTCGTCTTTGTTAAATTTTGTGATTCTGTGTGGTTCAGCTCAGGTAAACTCATTTCTAAAATTTGTGTTAGTAATAATAAACTATAGAGCTCCAGACTTCTAAAACAATTACAAAACAATACACGTGCTCAGATTGCTACACCAGACATGGACACAGACAAAAGCACTGTCCAATTATAGTAACCTCACATTAAAATGCTATGGTCTGTCTTTGGACTATTCTGGAATTTACAACAGTGAACTCTGGTCACGTAACATCCTCCATCTGTTGCACACTACCTCTCTAAACACGAGATTGATTCTGACAAGTAAAATCAGACCTGCTCTGTTTTAACTACTACTGTCTATAACATAATTTGGATTAAATTGTCCGTTACACGAAACACTACTTAATCCTTTCTAAATTATGGCATTACATTCCAGTCATTTCTGCTGTTAGCTAAAATTACCCTATATCACGCTATGTCCAGTCTGAATAGCTAATCTTCTTCCATCTCAATACGGTGCAGTTGTGTTTTTGAACTTCTGCCAGTGACAATTTGCCGACAATAAAAGCTACAAATTATCTTTAAATTGCGTGTCTAATCTTAGCTATCATTCTGCTAAATCAGGACCAATGTACCTGATCTTGAGACAACACAGCTGAGTAAGAGTGTCTGGATAAACCACTAAACACTAGATCCAGGGGAGGAAATCTGCAGCTCTGGAAATAGCCCGAAGGCTGCCTGTGTTTTTGTAGGGATTGAGGTGAATGATGCACAAGCTAGAGCGACGCTATTGGAGCCTGTGTCTTTGTTTGGATAAATTCGTCTCCAGATTTCGCGGTTTGCCAAAAGTACGGCCCACTGCTCGCCTGCTTCACTTGTTCAAACATTGGGCTGTTTTTCTTTCAAACTGCTCAAGAATGAAAAAAAATAAACTCTGGCTTCTACATGTTGAAAATGTCCATCTTGAAAGAGGGGTGAGGTATAGCTCCAGGACTATGGCATTTGTACTTGTGTGAGAAAGTGCGTTTTAACATTCATCAGTCAGACTTTAAAATAACAAACTCAGACTAATGCAGAGGTGAATGCAACGCTACAGTGTACGAGATCTGTGTTCAGATATGTGAGTTTTGGTCTTTAGGGGCCTCAAATGGGTAGTGTGTACTAATATCAAAATATACATCAATCTAAAGCAGGAGTAGCAGTAGCTCTCCACCCTCTTCCAAGTAGATCACCAAGGGATTTCTGAATTATACATGTTATGCTGAATAACTCAAAATGTATTAAGGTCAATCCAGAATTGGAGGACATTTGAAAAATAAACCTTCACTTTTCTGATTTTACATATTTGCTACATATTCATCAATAATAGGTAATAAACGATCAAATGCTTGATTAGCTCACTATACGGATCAATGGTACAATTTTTATTACATGATTTATTTGGTTTATTTATTTATTTACTCTAATCACAGTAACAGGGTTGCGGGTAACAGGGTTGCAAATCTGCAAATCTCTTCTGTTCTGACCGTGAGAGAGAGCGGACGTGTTTTCTCTTTCCTCTTCCTTATCTATTGCTCTGCTGTCTGCGTGCCTCTCTTGTTTTTTTTGTCATTTTCTCGCTTTTTGGAGCAGATTTTCCAAATTCCTTAAATATGGATGTGATCAGCTGGACCCTCAACACGATTGATACTCTTTTTTCATAGAGGAGTGCTGCTCCGGGAGATGCGGCGTGTCCAGATGGTACTTTTGCTGCTGGATATGCGAGGGACTCGTATCGTGCGTGGCAAGTCGTATGTCTGGCACCATTGTATCTAGAGGATGTGGAGGATATTTACGTCTTCGGATTTCCGATAGCTGGACATCTGCTAATTGGCCTGGGATTGTCCATGATCTATTGCAAAATTTGTAAACTGGCAGCAAGTAAAGAGTCCCCCAAGCTGTCTGCAGCAATTTCGAGCCACTGTGAAGCCGTGGGAGATCTCGTGAAAGGATTACATCAGAAAGTGGTACAGGTTGAGGACCTTTTGGAAGGGTTTCAACCGAAGGAAACATTTCGACGTTTGAATATCATCACGGGCATGGTTACAGAACTGTGTAAAGCCAACGCAGCGCAGTCTGTGCGCCAAGAGGAACTAATGAGATCTCTCATGAATCTTCATGGCGATATGAAGATGGGGGTCTGGCAAAACCCAAGCTCAATCTAAATTGTTCACCTGGGTCTCTAAAAAATGTATTTCATCATGCTAAATTAATCCCTTTGGATAAATTATGTCTCCCTGTGAAAATCTGTGTGGCTCCAACGGCTTATCTTTGTTTTGACTTTGTCTCCCTGCAAGAACACTCCCAAGGCCACAGATGTGGTTGTTATCATGGACTCTACATAAACATAGCATACACTATTGGACTAACCACTCATACTGACATGATTGAGTAAAATGTTCCCTGTCTTTTAGAAAGGTCTGATCTCTGCTCTCGGTTCAATCAATTTCATTGATTTCCAATCTGATCCCCCCACACCCTTCCTTCTGTTACCAAAGAAAAAGATCACCGTATGTTATATCTCCAATTGTTTTTCTGTCATTACATGTTGTAAAATTGTCACTGATTGTATTGCATCTTTTCTACTCTGCATCTCCCAGTCGGCGGCGCGCGCATGCGCAGCGGCCCCTCCTCTAGCCCACTCTATTACTGTCCTGCCTGGTTAGTGGGGAAACAAAATTTCAAATTCACTCTATGTACATGTACATGATTGTTTTTTGACAATAAAGCAAACTGTGACTATGACTATGACTATGACTACTTATGTTCGCTTTATCTCAGGAGTAGAAGCTGTTTAGCTGTTACTGCTAATCAAGAGGAAAAACTTATTTTATGCAAATAAGTAAAGGAAAAAATAATAATTGTCTTATTCTGATCATTTGCATAACAGGGTTGCATGAGTAGAGTGAGACATCCAATCAAAGCTAACTATGTTATAAAAATATGAAAAATAGAAGAGAAGACAAACCTTTGCTCTACCCATTCTTTTGGAAAACAGTTTGATGATGTCAAGTCCAGGGGATCATGTGGTTCTCCTTTCTTCTTCTTCTACCAGGCTAAAAATGTTCTGGTAACAGGGTTGCGTGCATTTTGTGGGACACATGTTCCATGAATAATAATTATTATATAATATCCTCCAAATCTGGAATGACCAATTAATTACACAACTATTACCACTGGGGCCTAATGGTTTACATCTAATTGTACCCTATCTACGGTTTATCCTCTTTCTTATATCATTTTTTAAGACTGCTAAAATTAAATGCTTTTAAAGTGGCATTTTCGTTTCATAAAAGTAGCTTACTCAAGGAAAAAGGTTGGACCCCTGATCTAAAGGCTGTCCATCAATCATTAGGTCATTAAATACATACAGAACAAAATCAGCAAGACACTTAGCCGGTAAATCTGGACCTGGTAAATCTAGGCTCAGTGTGCCCAAGAGCACAACCATTAGCACAGTCAGAGCTGGAATTGAACCATGAACCTGCTTGTTTAAGATACTTACTTCTATTGAGCCCAGACAGTCGGCCTTAATTAAGTAGTTTCACAAATTATTATTTTTTTCCTAACAATTTCTTTTACTTGAGTTATAATTTTCGGACAGAACTACACTTTTACACTTATGACATGTTTTTGCTACTCTATCTCTACCCTCTTCTGGAAAATGTGTTTTGAATTTTATTTCAAATCCACTGAACGTATCATACAATGTGATCAGAATGTAATTTGTCATCTCCGATCGACTGAAATAGGGCACCTTAACAATGCGGTAGTTCTACTTTATTCTATTATTTTGAAATACATACTGTACACTTAAATTTGAGAACTATACATACTACACTCTATTCGTTTCTGCGTACATTTCTCAGTATTGTTGTATGAAAAAAGTGACTTTAATTTTATTTAGGAAATGCAATTAATGCGTCATAACAAAGCAGTATTTTTGAAAGAATTGGAAACCGCTTCCACTGCTTATGAATAGGACACCTTAAGTATCTTTTAAAGGATTATCAAGATTTGGGAGTGGCTCAAAGTTTGTCTGGAGTTTAAGCTTAGGTTGTTGGTATTGTGATTACCTTGAGATGGCTTCAGCTACGGACTCAACTGTGTCAAGATCTAGAGTCCTACAACCTGCAAAAGACATCAGACAGTAATAAATTATAAAAAAATATTTAAAAATATATATATTAGGTTGGCATTGCTTATAACTTGGTTCATCAGCTGTATCTTAAAGAACCCCTTTTACGTTATTTTCTGATCTACAGTATGTTATAATGTTGTTTCCTCATCACAAACAGCCCTGGAGTTGTATTTTGTTTCATTCCCACATGTTTAACACACAAAACCCTGCATATCTAGGCTCAGTTCTTCTCACAATCAGAAAAAAAAACACTGTTCCACTTTGTGATGTCTTGCTCCATTGTGTTTTTAAACTCCATACACCTTCACTTGAATCATTTGGATAATTTCAGCCCTGGAATTGCCAATCTCTACCGAGCGAAAAGGTAAAAAGTAGATGTTAACTTGAAAACTACCGCTTCGTGACATCACAAGGTGGATCAGAACATTTTGAGCTTTGGAGATGTAGTCAGACTAATAATAAAGAGTTACTCAGACATGTGCGAATGAAACAAAACACAACTCCAGATATGTTTATGATGAGGTAACGTGTCTTAAAAAGCTCAGAAGAGTCACTTTTGCCATTAGGCCATTTATCCATTGTTTTCATTTGAATCCAAACCATGAGCTACACTATTTTGCACTCGTCGTCTTACCCAAACTGTCCACGTTATGATTTATGCGTGTGGTCGGTTTGGATCAGTTTCGTGACAGATTTATGGGCGTCTGCGACACACGAGAATGTCAACAAAGATTTAATGCACAGCTCAGCAAATCCGACTCTCGGTCTGGTCCACCTGATGGTCCTCGTCAGTCTGCTTTTGAATGGAGGTATAATGAAAGAAAAAACGGCAGCTTCCGACAATGACTTCAAAGTGCTCTACCTGCATCTCCTCTCTCCCTCTGTTCCCCCTCTCTTTCATTCTCTCTCCATCTTTCTTTCTCTTTCCCTCTTTATTTCTCGTTGCCACCCTCTCTCCTTCATTCTCTCTCTCTCTCTTTCCTCCTCTTTCTTTGAGTTTTGCCTCCCCTCTGCTTCTCTATCTCCCCCATTTTACTCTCTACTCTTTCCCTCTTTTTTCCCCTCATCCTTCCTTCTTTCTCAAAAACTCTCCTTCTGTCACTCGCTCATTTATTCCACCCATTTACATCCTCTTTCTTCCCCTCTCTCCCTCTCATCTCCCTCCCCTTCTTTCACTCTCTCCTTTTTTCTCTCTCTCTCTCTCTCTATCCCCTCTCTCCCTTTCTCTCTCTGCCCCCTCTCCTTTTCTTTCTCTCTCATATCCCCTCTCTGTTTCTTTCTCTCTCATATCCCCTCTCTCCTTTTCTTTCTCTCTCTCTCATATCCCCTCTCTCCTTTTTTTCTTTTTCTCATATCCCCTCTCTCCTTTTCTTTCTTTCTCTCTCATATCCACTCTCTCCTTTTCTTTCTCTCTCATATCCCCTCTCTCTTTTTCTTTCTCTCTCTCATATCCCCTTTCTCCTTTTCTTTCTCTCTCTCATATCCACTCTCTCTTTTTCTTTCTCTCTCTCTCATATCCACTCTCTCTTTTTCTTTCTCTCTCTCTCATATCCCCTCTCTCCTTTTTTCCCTCTCTCATATCCCCTCTCTCCTTCTCTCTCTCTCTCTCTCTCTCATCCCCTCTCTCTTTTTCTTTCTCTCTCATATCCCCTCTCTCTGTTTCTTTCTTTCTCTCTCTCCTATCCCCTCTCTCCTTTTCTTTCTCTCTCTCCTGCCCCCTCTCTCCTTTTCTTTCTCTCTCTCCTATCCCCTCTCTCCTTTTCTTTCTTTCTCTCTCTCTCTCTCTCTCTCTCTCTCTCGCTCTCATATCCCCGCTCTTTTCTTTCTTTCTTTCTCTCATATTCCATCCCTCCTTTTTCTTTTTCTTTCTTTCTTTCTTTTTCTTTCTTTCTTTCTTTCTTTCTTTCTCTCTCTCTCTCTCTCTCTGATATCCCCTCTCTCCTTTTGTCTCTCTCCCTCCCTCTCTCTTCCCCTCCACTCTGTCGCTCCCTCTCTCTTCCCCTCCACTCTCTCCCTCCCTCTCTCTTCCTCCCCGCTCTCTCCCTCTCTCTCTCTTCCTCTCTGCTCTGTCGCTCCCTCTCTCTTTCCCTCATACATCCCTGTTTCTGGGTGTTTTTCATCCTGGGGTTCAGTGAGGTCAGCTCTGAAGTTTTGTGGCCCAGACTCTTTGACTGGAGCACCTGGCACCTGCTCCTCTGTCTCCAGCGGAAGCACCGGCTCCACGCCAGATAAACAAGTGATGAGCGCCCATTTCCTTAAGTTTTACAAACACCAGAGAAGCTGGATCAGTGCAAAGAGAAAATTAAAGCATACCTCTGGCAACAACGGTCATATTTGTATTTTATCAAGATAATTCATTAGGATTTGCAATAAAAACATGGTCTCTTCATTTAATACAAAGCCATTTTGTTGTTCTTGTGAGTCTAAAGCACGAAAAACAGGTTGGCAAGTTTGTTTTAGGGCATTTACTCAACTATATTCAAAGCAACAGTGCATTGTTCTTAAAGGTTCATTAAAGGTTTTGTTTTCCCCCCCCTCTGGCAGCACGGTGGCTGAGTGGCTGTAGGTACATCTGGTAACTTCCCTGGAACATGAAATAAAGCTTGTTTTTCTTCTCAAAACAAAATATTCGTCCAAAAGGTGATATATTTGCATCCCAAACAGTTGTCCACGAAACATCCAGCAGCGTACTTAGCGATCGCGTATTGTGTCCGTTGATTCGTATCACTGCGCGCATTAGCTGTATCAGCCTGTTAACCTTTAGCGGAAGTGTACGGCAGATGCGGTCCGCCGTAAGGGGAAGTTTACAAGTGAACAGGCTAATATGCTAACGTGAGCGCAGTGATACGAGTCGACAGACACAATACGCCCATTTGAGCTGTGTTTTTTTCATGTAAACAGGGAAGGGGAGCTCACATTAACGTTCAAATCCTCAGAAAGTGAAAAATTCATGCCATGGGACCTTTAAGCCTTGGAGATGTAGACATGGCTTAAAGCTCACAAGAATCTATTTTGTGAAATGTTATACTGTGGTACATTTCAGGCAGTAAAATGCAGTTCGATCACTCACCTATGGAAGTCGACAGAGGCCATATTCATAAGCAATATTTTTTCTTCCTTGTTATCCCGAGATAACGAGATAATTAATTTGAGATCTCGAGAAAACAACACAATTAATTTGTGATATCGAGAAAACAAAAACAGTTATTTCGAAATCTCAAGAAAACAAACAGTTATTCCGTGATCTCAAGATAACAACTCAAACGTCTACCGCCACGTTGTGACAGCCTGACTTTGGGGCTATTTCTCATTCTGAATAGACGCGTTTTTGGTCATTAGAATGTCTGGAATAATAATCAATCAGCTGATGAAGCAATATTTTGATCAGGGGTTGACACAGGGGGAGATTGCATTACGTCTTTTAATTTGGGATAATTTCAAGATTAGTCCGCGGCACCTCCGCAGAAGACTGGCCCGGCTTCGTTTTGCTTTCTCAAGATCACAGAATAATTTTGTGTTTTCTCGAGATCTCGAAATAACAGTTTTGTTTTCTCGAGATCACAAATTAATTGTCGTTTTCTCGAGATCTCAAGTTAATTTTCTCGTTATTAAGGTGGAAAATAATCATTACGAACATGGCCTCTGCCGGCTTCCGTACTCACCTGAGGTACTATCTGGAAACAGTATAAACTAAGTTGAATATGAGTAATTAAAATAGCAGTTTGAAGTACTGGAGTGACATAATTTTAAACTGTCTGCTTTCCTGCTGGGACTCTCCCTGTGAGTCTGATTAATCAAAGTGCTCTATCATCAAACATGACCGTCGCTCACAGCCTCATCCAGTGGCGCCTTGGCCGAGCGTGTAATCTCCACACATCTCCGCGCTAATTGAAGGGCAATTGTGCATATCGTGTAGGAGATAAAGCATTGACCACAAGCCAGCAGTAAAGACGAGACCCGCTGCCAAGGTCTTTATGAAGGCAGCCGAGCACATGCACAAAGAGGAGAGGCGTTCAAAACCCCCATGTAAAACTGAGACATGATGAAAGGCAGAGTGACACGAGCTTGTATGTACCTGCATGGGCCTCACGCCTTAGATAGTGTACTTCAAGAGAGGAAGGAAATAAGGGAGGAACTCAGCAGGTATGTGAAGAAAAGACTGTCTGTATGTATTGGGGGGGTGAAATGGAGGATGAAAACTATTTAGGAATAAGTACACTACCTGTCAAAGGTTTAAACATGCTTTTTTAATTCAAGTTTCTTCTTTATTTCCATGATTATTTACATTGTAGAGTCTCTGGAGGCATCAAAACTATGAATGAATACATGCGGTATATAGCAAACAAAAGGTGAACTCAAAATAACTCAAAACTTTTTTCAGATTTCAAAAAATACCCACCCTTTGCTTTCAGAATCAGAATCAGAAAGACTTTTATTGCCATTGACAAGTGATTCACAACTAAAATATACTAACTAACTAAAATATACCTATAATATAGTAAGAAATCATAAACAATCCGAATAACAAAAAGGTTCAGAGGAGCAGCATCAGAACAGTAGTGCAAACATGACTTAATTTTTACATTTATTTTCACTTACTTTTATAGTGGTGCACAAATAAAATAAAAAAACATTTCAGGTTTCTTAGTGGTATCAACAAAGCAAAGGGTGGATACTGTGGAATTTGAATGTAAAAGGTTCAGTATTAAAAAACAAAATAAGTAAATACTGAAAAATGTTATATACTTGCAATATGTTCCATGTGTAAAATAAGATAAGATAAGATTCCTTTATTTGTTCCACAGTGGGGAAATTGCAGTGTCACAACGCAAGTTTCAGAAATAGTTGGAAAAAGAGCATGCATCAAAAATTAAGATGAATAATAATAAGTATGTACAATCAACTAAAAAACACAACACTGTAAGGTTAAAAGGCACAGGAATGTTGCACAATAAATGTCTTTGGTTCTGAGCAGTGAACAAACAGCAGTTAAAGTGGCTCCAGTAGAGTAATATATAATATCACTACAATAAAGTGACTCAGATGATTGTGTACAATGCAGTGATGGGCAGTGGTGGTTAAATAAATAAGTAGCAGGTAAAGTGACTTTAAATAATATTACACATGTAATTATTACTATGGAGATGACACATGGTTTCTATGGAGATGAACATGACTAGCATTGATCATTGTACAGTCTGACAGCAGCAGGAAGGAAAGATCTGCGAAATCTCTCTTTAACACAGCGAGGGTGAATCAGTCTGTCACTGAAGCTGCTCTCTAGAGCCGACAGAGCGTCCTGCAGGGGGCGACACTCATGGTCCAGCATAGACATGTGTTTAGCCAGGACCCTCTTGTCCCCCACCTGCTGCACCGAGTCCAGAGGACAGCCCAGGACTGAGCTGGACTTCCTGATGACCTTGTCCAGTTTCTTCTTCTCCCTCTCTGTGATGCTGCTGCTCCAGCAGACCACACCGTACAGGATGGCTGATGCCACCACAGAGTCATAGAAGGCCCTCAGGAGTGGCCCTCTCACTCCAAAGGAGGTCGTCCCCTTTTCAGAAATCATAGCATATTTTTCTGTTAATTCACTGGTCATATATTAGGCATTTTCTTACTCGTTTATTGCTTAAAGGGCCCATACTACTCTATTTTCTGATCTATGTTATAATGTTGTTTCCTCGTCACAAACATACATGGAGTTGTGTTTTGTTTGTTTCATTCACGCATGTTTAACACACAAACACTGCATATTTAGGCTGAGTGCTTCTCTCAAACAGAAAACACTCTGTTCCTCCTTGTGATGTCATGTGGTAATAGAGGAAGTGCTCCACTGTATTTTTAAACTTCATTATAGACTTTCCCTAGAGTCATTTGGATGATTTCAGACCTGGAAGTGCCCATTTCTACTGAACAAAAGCCAAAAAGTAGCTGTTAAGTTCAAAACTACCACTTCATCACAAGGTGGAACAGAGCATTTTGAGCTTTGGAGATGTACAGACTAATAATAAAAGGTTACTCAAACATGTGTGAATGAAACAAAACACAACTCCAGGTATGTTTTTCAGGGACTAACAACATTATAACCTGACTTAAAGCTCACAGGACTCAATTTTGCATAATATAGGAACTTTAAATCTGCATCTCAGTTGTGACACATATAGTTTCTCTCTCCAACACCAGTATGGAGTCAGTTGGTGGTTACTGGATGTTCTGCCCGTGTACAATGACATTAAGAAGAGGGTTTTGGGGCCTTAGAATAGCTGGGCTGTGGTGGGCACTTGGAGAGGAGTTCCTATAATTTAACCTCATGTAATACTCTCCAGTTTGGATAGAGGGACTATATGGAGTAGTCTGTGTGTGGCCTCTAAATCTCACCATTTCCCCAAACCCAGAGGAAAAAGTGGGTGAATAAAACGCCCTTTGGCTGGTCTGTGTCCAAATGGTGCAGTTCTATTTTAAATGGCACTTTTCACATATCATCACTGTGTTTTTAGGCACATGCATTCCCTTGTACAGTTACAGCGTTTATTCTGATTAATGACTACCATCACATTAAAAGTTCCCTTAAAAGTTCAAGAAAATAACTAACTCAGAAAAAACAAAACAAACATATACAGTGCCGTGAAAAAGTATTTGCCCCCTTCCTGATTTCTGTGTTTTTTGCATATTTATCACTCAAAACATTGTCAGATCATCAAACCAATTTTAATATCACACAGAAACAACCCAAGGAAAGACAAAATTCAGTTTTTGAATGATGATTCCATTTATTAGTGCACAAAAAAAATCTAAACCTATCTGGCCCTATGTGAAAAAGTAATTGCCCCCTTAATCTAATAGCCAGTTGAGCCTCCTTTGACAGCAATAACTGTAACCAAACGTTTGCGATAATTGGTGATGAGTCTTTCACACCGCTGGGGAGGGATTTTGGCCCACTCTTCTATGCAGAATTGTTTCAATTCTGCCATATTGGAGGGTTTTCTTGTATGAACTGCCCGTTTAAGGTCACACCACAGCATCTCAATCGGATTTAAATCCGGACTTTGACTTGGCCACTCCAAAACCTTAATTTTGTTTTCTTTGAGCCATTCAGAGGTGGACTTGCTGGTGTGTTTTGGATCATTGTCCTGTTGCATGATCCAAGAGCGCTTGAGTTTGAGGGCACGAACTGATGGCCGGACATTCTCCTTCAGGATCTTCTGGTAAACAGCAGAATTCATTTTTCCGTCAATCACAGCAAGTTGTCCTGGTCCTGAGGCAGCAAAGCAGGCCCAGACCATCACACTGCCACCACCATGCTTTACTGTGGGCACCATGTTCTTTTTATCAAATGCTGTGCCATTTTTACGCCAGATGAAACGGGCTGCAGACCTTCCAAAAAGTTCAATTTTAGACTCATCGGTCCACAAAATGTTTCTCCAAAAGTCTTGAGGGTCATCAAGGTGCTTTTTGGCAAAGGTGAGACGAGCCTTTGTGTTCTTTTGTGAAAGCAGTGGTTTTCTCCTGGGAACTCTTCCATGGATGCCATTTTTGGCCAGTGTTTTTCTAATGGTGGAGTCATGAACACTGACCTTAACTGAGGCCAACGAGGCCTGTAGTTCTTTCGATGTGCGTCTAGGTTCTTTTGTGACTTCCTGAATGAGCCGTCGTCGCACTCTTGGAGTAATCTTAGTTGGTCGACCACTCCTGGGAAGGGTTGCAACTGTTCCCAGTTTCCTCCATTTTTGAATAATGGCTCTGACAGTGGTTCGCTGGAGCCCCAGAGCTTTGGGAATGGCTTTGTAACCTTTTCCTGAATTATAGACTTCTATCACTTTTTTTCTCATTTGTTCTTGAATTTCTTTGGATCGTGGCATGATGTGTTTGTTCTTGAGATGTTGTAGCCAACTTCACTTTGTTTGACAGGAACTATTTAAGTGATTTCTTGATTCAACACAGGTGGTGACAATCAGGTGTGGGTGTGGCATGTAGAACTGAACTAAGTTTTCTCAAAACTGTGGTTAGTCACAGTTAGTTTGTGATTTAACAAGGGGGGGCAATTACTTTTTCACATAGGGCCAGATAGGTTTAGATTTTTTTTTGTGCACTAATAAATGGAATCATCATTCAAAAACTGAATTTTGTCTTTCCTTGGGTTGTTTCTGTGTGATATTAAAATTGGTTTGATGATCTGACAATGTTTTGAGTGATAAATATGCAAAAAACACAGAAATCAGGAAGGGGGCAAATACTTTTTCACGGCACTGTATATAATATATTTGCATTTCATTGAGTGAAAAAAGTATTTGAACCCTCGAGCCAAAAAAGACTTAAAGGAGAATTAACGTTTGTTTTTTTTTAACAATATGAGCCTTATTTCGGTAATAAAACAAGTTGTTTTACTCACCCATAGCACTTTGGTGTCATTCGGAGCATTTCCGGAGATGTATTAGATTAGCGATATCTGTAATGTGAGTTCTCAGGGCATATGTTTGCGGTCTTCAAATAACACAAACTTAAGCACTTTTCAAATCATAGAAGCTCAATGTCTTAGTCTACACTTTCGTTTGAGTCAAAAGTGGCCTGTAATCCGAGATTTATCCATAATTTACAGCTTTGCGTTTCATGTTTCATGTCCCGAAATAAGCTGTGACTCCGCACATGCGCACTGGCCTCCTCATCTACTCGAAACTATGGCTAAATCTCGGATTACAGGCCACTTTTGACTCAAACAAAAGTGTAGACTAAGACATTGAGCTTCTATGATTTGAAAAGTGCTAAAGTTTGTGTTATTTGCAGACCGCAAACATGTGCCCCGAGAACTCACATTACAGAGATCGCTAATCTAAAACATCTCCGGAAATGCTCCATATGACACCAAAGTGCTATGAGTGAGTAAAACAACTTGTTTTATTATCAAAATAAGGCTCAGATGGTAAAAAAACAAAACATTAATTCTCTTTTAAACTTGATAGCAAAACTCATGTTTGCAGCACAGAGGTCAGAGGTTTCTTGTAGTTGATGAGCAGGTTTGTGCACATATCAAAAACTTTGGTCCACTCTTCTTTGCAGATCATCTTTAAATCATTAAGGTTTTGTGGCTGTCGCTTGGCAACTCAGAGCTTCCATTCCCTACATACTGTAGGTTTTCTATAGGGTTAAGGTCCAGGGACTGGCTGAGCCTCTCCATGACCTTAATGTGCTTCTTCTTGAGCCACTCCTTCGTTGTCTTAGATGTATGTTTTGGGTCATTGTGTTGGAAGACCCATCCATGATCCATTTTCGGTTTCCTGATGGAGGGAAGGAGATTGTCACTCAGAATTTTAACGGTACATGGCTCCGTCAACCCTCCTGTTGACGCGGTGAAGTTGTCCTGTGCCTTTAGCAGAAAAACACCCCCAAAGCGTAATGTTTCCACCTCCGTGCTTGATGGTGTGGTTGGTGTTCTTGGGGTCATAGGCAGCATTCCTCTTCCTCCAAACACAGCGAGTTGAGTTAATGCCAAAGAGCTCGATTTTGGTCTCATCTGACCACAGCACCTTCTCCCAATCACTCTCTAAATCATTCAGGTGTTCATTGGCAGACTTCAGGCGGACCTGCACACATGCCTTCTTAGGATTTGCAGGATTTGCAGGATTTGAATCCATTGTGGCGTAAAGTGTGACCAATGGTTTTCTTAGTGACTGTGGTCCCAGCTGCCTTGAGATCATTGATGAGCTACTCCCGTTTAGTTCTAGGCTGATTTCTCACTGTTCTTATGATCATTGAAACCCCATGAGGTGAGAGCTTGTGTGGAGCACCAGACTGAGGTCAATTGATGGTCATTTTGTATTTCTTACATTTTTTTGAACAATTGCACCAACAGTTGTCTCCTTAACACCCTGCTTATGGTTTTGTAGCCCTTTCCAGCCTTGTGGAGGTCTACAATCTTGTCCTTGAATCCATCCTTGGACATCTCTTTGGTCTTTCCCATGTTGGAGAGTTTGGAGTCTGATTGATTGACTGATTCTGTGGACAGGAGTTGATTAGGAGTGTCTAACTGGTCTGTGGGAGCCAGAATTAATGTTTGGTAGGGGATCAAATACTCATTTCATACAATGAAATGCAAATCAATTAATATATTTTCTATAATGTGATTTTCTGGGTTTTCTTTTTGATATTCTATCTCTTAATGTTAAAATAAACCTACCATTAACATTATAGACCAGGTGTCGGCAACCCGCAGCTCCGGAGCCGCATGCGGCTCTTTGAGCCCTCTGATGTGGCTCAGTATAGTGGTCCCTCGTTTATCGCAGTGGTTCTAAAAATAACCCGCGATAGGCGGAATCTGCAAAGATATTACAGAATGAAACCAAAGATCCAAACATGTTTTCAGGCCCTAAACATATCACGTGTATTTCACAGTTCTTATGACCGAGCCTCTTCGTCCTGGCACCGCTTCGCTGTGGCTGGTTTTGTCGAGGAGAAAACTTGCAAACATACAGCACTTCAGAGTCACACTGCGATCGAACATTTATATAAATCTGGCAAACTGAACGCATTCTGTACAGGAGACACGGAGGAGAACGACTGACAAACCGACAAAGGTCTACAGTCCCTTAGCCAATCAGGACACAGAAATGCACGTTGATACACTCTAAAAAAATTGCGAAACAGCGAGGCTGCAAAAAGTGAACCGAGATATAGCGAGGGACCACTGTATTTAATTAAAATGTATTTTATTTTTGTTTGTTCATTTTCCAAATGTAATTCTATGGCACAAAGGCAAAAAAAGACGCTATATGCAGTGTTATTTCATTTTAAATTTCAAAAGGGTTTTGTAGCTCCCAGTATTTCCTTTACTGTGGGTCCAAATGGCTCTTTGAGTGGTAAAGGTTGCCGACCCCTGTTATAGACTGTTCATTTCTTTGTCAGTGGGCAAACCTACAAAATCAGCAATGGATCAAATACATATTTCCTCTACTGTATTTTTCTTTTCTGGTAGAGGGGCTAACTAAAATCTAAGCATTTCATCCAAGGGCAGGACTTAAGATTGTGTTTCTCCCATGGCAGACCTTTTAAATGGTATTTTCCTATTCATCTAAGCCACTTTTTTTTTTTTGAAGATTAATTTAGACCTAAATATTTAATCAAAAACACATCCAGCTTTCCTTGTACTTTCCGTGTGGCACTTTTTTCCCCAAACACAGTAATGCCAAACAACAATTAGGGTCACAAATGTTGATTTTTCCCTTTCGATGTCAGGTTAAAGGTCCTATGTTACACCAAATTGACTTTTGTGAGTTTTAAGACCTAGAGTTGTGTTTCATTCACACATGTTTGAGTAACCCTTTCACCTTTTGTTCAGGAAAGATCGGCAGTTCCAGGACCGGAATTATCCAAATGACTAAAGGTGTATGGAATTTTAAAAAAAACACAGTGGAGCACTTCCTGTATTATAAACCCCAAAACATGCACCATAGGTAAAATCCTCCAGCTGAGGTCCTAACCAAACTGAAGCAAAGAAGATCACGGAGATGGTCCCCGGGCGCAGTAATGTGCTGCCCACTGCTCCTAATAACAGGATGGGTTAAATGCAGAGAAGAATTTCTCCTGTGTGAGATCAATAAAGTCACTTCTTCTTCTAAAGTGTACCTATCTCCATGGAGATGAGTAGGGAACGCCATCAGGTCTGTATTTTTTAGCAATAAAAACATTTATATGATGGAGTTTTTTGTATAATGTGTCCTGTGCTAATGGTTCAGGAAAATTTAGTTTTAACTCAGTTTAGCAACCAAACACATAATAATACAATACTAGGTTTAATGTCATATCGTGGAACATTCCATGCAAAGCAACATGTCCATGGAGACATCCAGAAAACACCAAGTTACACCAAGTTACAAAGTGCACAAAATGGACAATACCAGCTTTTTTTTTTTTGAAAACATTACATACTGTTTTCTATATTTCTTTCTTTATTTATTTATTTTCCAGTCTCTTTCTCTGTTTGGAAATGAGAACCACATACTGGTTTAGAACATCATTTACACCAGATGCCCTCCCTCCCAGCGCACTCCATCTGTCCAATCTCGACACGAGCTCAAAATCCACTTGCTCTTGACCTGTGGAGACCTTTACAACTGTACCCTATTTGTCTCACAAGTGTCTTTGTCATGACTCCATTTAACCGCTCGCCCCTGGCCTAATTCTTCCAATAGAGATTTGCTGACAGCCTGAATTAAAAGTGCGTTGAAAGGCGTGATGTTTTTGGAATGCGTTTTTATCCTTTCGGAGCAACTGGACAAATTGGGGACAGCTGAAGCCATAGACAGCTGCTGACTTTCCCATTAAGTCATAAACTAATTGAAGTGTTTGTGTTGGAAAGGCCGGGGCTGGGTGGTCACTGTCAGGTGTGAGACAGGCTGGTTATATTCAACAGCAAATGTAGTGGTTAGAATAATACTTTAAACATAATTACTAGCAGGGCATTGAAGGTTCTGACATTCAGGTAGAGAGAAAGTGATTTTGTGGTGAAACTTAAAATTGCATAGCACAACTTTTTCTGGTTTCTCTTCTTGTCTTCATGGAGATATTATTGCTTTGCCTGGTATGACTTTCCATGTTATGACTTTAAACTAGGGGTGGGACATTAACGCGTTAATTACGATTAATTCATTTGCTTGTCGTTAATTAATTCAAAATATTAACGCATTTTAACACATTGCGTGTCAAACAACCGGGGCCGGAACGTTTGTCAGTGCACCATGTTCTGGTACGCCAATTGTACGCACACACTTCCTCCGGCTAGGAGACGGAGTGGAGACAGAAGCCAGCCGTGTCTCAATTCTCAGAGTGCACAGTTCGGAACGTGGTTTTAAGGGGGTTCAGACTACGGCTGCTTCCCGCAGTTGCGAGACCTGTCGCATTTCGCCGACGCCCATGCGGTCCGACTGCACTCAGGACTGAGCAAGTATGCACAGTCTTGACTGCAGTCTGAGCCCCCTTAAAACCACGCTCCGAACTGTGCACTCTGAGAATTGAGACACGGCTAAAGACTGTAGGCCACTATCAGTGGTAGAAGACAAAGGTCTGGAAGATGTTCTACAGATCGCTGCGTGTGATCCAACGTTTAAAATGCCGTGCAGAAAGACAAGAGATTTGCACAGAGCCTTACATTTGTTTTCTACTTTGACATGCAATTCAATGGATTTTTTTCAAGACATTTTTTCCAGCCATTAAATGAGCTTTAGTTTAAGTCATGTCTGTGTGTATTATTTGATTAAGTCATCCAATACAATTTATGTGCATAAAATGTTGCTTTTGGGGGAAATGTGGTCATGCGATTAATTTAGATTAATTAATTACAAAGCCTGTGATTAATTAGTTAAATTTTTTTATCAAGTCCCACCACTACTTTAAACATTTCCATCTATAGCATTTATTCATTACGGGTGCTTCTATTACTCAAAAAAACAAAACAAAACAATAATTCCTGTGAATAGGGGAGACTCTCCACAGATCTGAACTGTAATGCAGTGTAGTGCTGTAACCTGCTTGTCTCCCTTGTGATAAATACAGTTGGTTTAATCTATACTGTGGAACATTCTCGACACAGCAATAACATTTCCATGGAGATAAGCAGGTAACAGACCCTCCACTAGAAATGTTACAAAGTGCACCTTTAAGCCTCGAACTAAGGCTACGTTCAAACTGCAGGCTGAAGTGACCCAAATCCGATTTTTTTGCCTCTATGCGACCTGTATCTGATCTTTTAATGACAGTCTGAATGACACAGATCCGATTTTTTCAAATCTGATCTTTTGGCATGCGACCAGCTCACATTCATCCGACCTCCACGTCATCAACAAGCGAGTGGTACAAGTAGGCGCTCACAAACGTTCTTCTCGTCATATGAAAATTGTGTATGAAGTCCATGTCGGTGAAGCAGCAAAGCACATAGCAACCCCACCACTCTCAGCACCAACACGTTCCTTTCTACGGACGTTGCTGCCACAGCCCCACAAAATGCCAAGGCCAAAAACCTTGTCCTTCTTAATCTCTTCGTTAAAACAAATAAGCTGTACATGTTCTGGCTTTGGTACAACAGCAACTTCAAAATTGCCATATGCTCAGTGCTAGTGTCCATGTTTAGGCGACTTACGTAAACACTGAGCACGGTCGCTGCATGTGACCTCGTCGTGTCCTCCAAGGCGCATGTGGGACACTTTTGGGGCGTTTAAAGGTCACACTGGAGATCACATAAGTCGCATTTAACTGGAAACGTGAACAACGACGCAAAAAAATCGGGTTTCACAAAAAAATCCGAATTGAGCATTAAATCCTGCAGTCTGAACGTAGCCTAAGTGTAAATGTTTTTGAGTAAATATTTAACATATAGTAACAGCTCATATTACTTTCTGAATTAACTAAAATAACTTGAATATAACAACAATAACTGATGTACCAGTTTATATTAAAAAAGTAGAATATGTAACTTACCGCCTACATGTCTCCACAGAGGTGTTATTGCGTTGCTGAATGTTTCACAGTATAGCATTAAACCTTTTCTTGTTTTTCTTTTTTTTAATGCAGTTATTTCAACTAATTTTATATGTCACAACAATACCTTGAAAAGCCTGCATTCTTACTCTGATGGGGCTTGCCTCTCCACAGATCTAATCATTATCAGTGGTCTGGACATGTCACTTGCTTGTTTCTTCTGCTTTACTATGTATTTACTTTAGTTTAGTTACTGTTTATTATCGTTTACATTGTATTTTGCCTGTTTTGTCTGTACATCAAATCAAAAGTTGAACATCCAACCAGTAGTTTTCCAACAAATTATTTTAACTAGTCATATCGTGCATAAACGTAAGGGTTGGATGAACACAGCAACAGTATTCATTGCAAGGATACGGAATTGAAACAACAACCTCCACCAAATTATCTAGTTCTCCTATTTAAAGCAATACAACTCCTTGACATTTTGGGTATTTTTCTCACCTCTGTAAGCCCCCAAAACCTGGAAAAAAAAAAATCATCTTTGCCCTATGAATTGTATGAGCTGGCTGGAGCTGAATTATAGATTTGCCTGGATGCGTTTGCCGGGCGTGATTGACAGAGAGGGTAGGCAGTAGGCACTTCTTCAGACCTCATGCCCCTGCCACGAAACTGGAATCAAATCTCAAAAAAAAAAAAAAAAAAGAGAGAGAATCCACCAAAAGCACTGCACCCCTCAGCACTATGTCTGTCTGACTCAATGGTAGGAATAGGCTGAAATCTCCTGGCTTCATGCAGTAGTTATAGTAGTACTGTAGTAGCCAGAAAACCCAGAAAACGGGGTCTCATGGGAAATGTTTTTCCACTCTGCTTTTGTCATTCACTGCATTTGGGCCAAACAGGAAAAGTTATTATTATTTCTTCATTAACTGATAACTGATTGTAACAAGTATTTTAACAGATAACATTTTATTTTTATTCAAATTAAGCATTTTAACTGCAATTGATACTTTGCAGCCGATGTCATCAACATTCCCCGGGGGTGTGATGCTAACTATAGGCACTGCTCTGTCTGAAGCTTTGTTAGAGTTTATTTTGAGCAGTTTTAACAAAATCCGGCCATAAAGAAATTAAATTAATTTTGTATCTTTTTTCTGGAGTTTTCACACTATCTTCAATCGTTTTGGGTGTGTACGCCAATGTGTGCATTGTGTTGCCATGGAAATTGTTGAACATACATGCAGAGAACCGTCTGTGTGAGGTTGTTCCAACGTATCATTACTGGGATAACCTGAGCATACAAACGGTATGTAACAGTGTTTTTTTGTTTTGTTTTTTTTTTGGTTAAAAGGTCCACCACTTACATTTCTAAATCTTCTCGGAGTTGACTAAATGTTCCAGAGTATGGCATTAATCCTTTAAACCTTTCTTGCATTTATTCATTTGCAGTTTTTTTTTCATGGAGAAGAAATACCTTAAAATATATATATATATTGTTACTGCTTGCCTCACTTGATTTGACCTGTAACATGCTTGTCTCATAGGGAGGTGTTCCGGGCATGTGCCACCGGGAGGAGGCCCCAGGGAAGACCCAGGACACGCTGGAGGGACTGTGTCACCTGGCTGGCCTGGGAACGCCTTGGGGTCCCCCCGGAGGAGCTGGAGGAAGTGTCCGGTGTGAAGGAGATCTGGGAGTCCCTGCTTAGACTGTTGCCCCCGCGACCCGGCCCCGGATAAGTGGAAGAAAATGGATGGATGGACATGCTTGTCTCCATGGAGATAGATAAGGTTACAGTCATACCTCACCTTACGAAAGACCCAAATAACGAATAATCCAAGTTACGAAACGCCTTTACGTAAAATTTTCGTCTCTGAATACAAAAGAAAATTCAAGTTACAAAATGCGAAATCTCAAAAATTCAAATAAATAATAATAATAATAATCCAAATCCCCCGAAACGTAAACACACTTGTAAATACACTCTCCAGCAGGGTTTAGGGGGTATTTGGGGCCTTGGAATAAATCAGGCCTTTTACATTGCGACTCTACTTACAAAAAAATCACGTTACGAAACCACTTCTGGAACGGATATTTTCGTAAGGTGAGGTATGACTGTATATGTTTGGTATTTACTGTATTTATTCTGCTTTACTGTGTATTAGTGTTGTCACAATCCTAAAATTTCAAACTCAATTTCAATATTAAGGAATCAACTTGATACTCAAAACCAATCCCGATACCATGATGATAATTAAAAAAAACATTTTCTTTAGACAATAGAGTGTGATTTTCAACATTAAATTGTAGTACTTTCTTTTATATTACCATGTTGTCTTATATCTGTGTAATCCCTCAGTGGTCCAGGTAGGTTCCTCAGTGCTCCATGGGCGTATACTAGTCTCTGTCCTCTTATACTTCTTCTGATTCAGCTCAAGATCTTTCTAAAGCTTCAGGAAAGGTTCATTTCTGGACTTCTGAACTCTAGTTTCAATACCAGTTTTAGTATAAATTAACTGATTTTCGACAACCCTACTGTGCATTTTGTTACAGTTTTGTTTTTGTTTACTGCCTGTCATACAAAATAGCCTATAGAAATCTCCTTATATGACCATAGTGGCTTCATGTAATAGAGATGGCGTTCCCTTATGAAAACTGGACCCACAGGGGAGCGGCTCTTGCCTGTGTTTTCGTCTATGCGTTTGTCATTCACTGCACTGGGCCTGTTTTCCTCCAGTGCCATATACCCGGGATTTTATGTTTTCGATATCTCTCCTGAGCCAAAATACACAGAAGATGATATTTTATGATGCAGCTCCTTCCAGATGTCACTGCAGATGTTTGCGAAAGAAAGCTATGAATAATGTTACCAAAATATATCCCGAGAAGCGTCGCGTAATGATAAATCCAAACAGGGTCTCTGAGTGTTGTCGCGTATACAATTTGTACAGCTAATTATAATGCTATTTTGCGTGACTGTAAATATTTCGCTGTTATGTTTTGAGAGATAGGCAGAATTTTTGAGTGGAAGGTGGCAGATATATGCAAAATTCATGACGATAGCTAGACTGGGGTTTTCCATCTTGTTTGCCAAGTAGTACATAGTTATGAATAGAAACCAAACTGTTGCTATACTGACTGTCGTAGGTGTTTTAAATCAATTTAAAACAGTTAAAGGGCCCATATTACACTATTTTCTGATGTTTCCTCATCACAAACAGACCTGGAGTTGTGTTTTGTTTCATTCACAAATGTTTAACACACAAACCTGCATATTTAGGCTGAGTTATTCTCTCAAATGAAAAACACTGTACCCTGAAAAACAGGTAAAAGATCGATGTTAACTCAAAAACTACCACTACATGACATCACAAGGTGGAACAGACAATTTCGAGCTTTGGAGATGTAGAAAGACTAATAATAAAGGATTACTCAAACATGTGTGAATGAAACTAAACACAACTCCAGATATGTTTTTGAGGACATAAGAACATGTCTTAAAGCTCACAAGAGTGAATTTAGCATAATATGGGACATTTAAAGTAGAAATTTGACTTAAACCATGCTCAAAATACGTTTACAAGGTCATACAGTCTCATATACTGTACATTTAACATAATTATTCAAAACCTAGCTCCAGTTGCCAATCAGCGTGTGCATAATTACATTTAAATTGATTTGCATATTTGAATTGCTTCATTATAGTCTCTGCAAAACTACTGTAAATCATATGCCAATCCTGGATTTCATTCACTGAAAAAAAAAAAAAAAAAAAATCACCCAGATACGTTAAAATATATGATTAGGCCTATAGGATAAAGATGTTGGAAATCGTGAAATAAATTACAATTTTTCCTCCATACAAATACAAGTTCAAAAGATTATCTGCTGTTAAGATTCAAGATTCAAAGCTTTTATTGTCATATGCACAGTAAAGAAACACATTTCCCTGCACAATTAAATTCTTACTTTGCTGCCCACAATGGATGCCAAGAGTATACCAAAAAAAAAAATTAAAATAGATAAATAAGGTTAAGAGAAGCATGTAAAAAATATAATCAAACAGAAACAATCTATTTCTATTAATTCTAGGTTTAGTGTTGATTAATATCTGGGCATGTATTTATTTATTTTATTTTATTTTTTTTGACATACTGAGTAGCCTTTTGGTATTTATTTGTATTAATTCATTTTTGACAACCTTAGTAAAGACATATTTGGAGCATAATTCTAACTTGGCTTCACATAATCAGGGTGAGGATGTCAGATCAACACAATTGCACATGAACGGGAAGAGGTTTTTAGCAGATTTTGAATTGAAAATCACGAATAATTATAATTTCATACAAGCAACAAAAGTCATTAGGCCAAAAATAAAGCAAGACAGCCTGCCATAGTTAGCAATAGCAATAGCTTTAATCCTGCTCTGTACTAGAGACAAGCATTTTTGCAATAATGAAGTTGTCAAGACGGTAGTTTCAAGGAGCACAACAAATTGAAAACAAAACAACAACAAAAATCATTGCCCATGGGGATGATTTTGTAACATTAAAGGTTCTATATTACGCAAAATTGACTCTTAATAATGTTGTTTCCTCATCAAAAACACACGTGGAGTTGTGTTTTGCTTCATACATGTTTGAGTAACCCTTTATTATTAGTCAGACCCCCCAGAATTTCGCGGGCATTTTTTGTGATTGTTGCGGGCTAAAATGCCTGAATTTGCGGGAGCTTTTCCAAAAAGTTGCGATGAAAGTTGCGGTGCTTTTAAGGTTTTTGTTGCGATTTTGTTGCGGGAGGAAGTGAAAGTTGCGATAAATAGTTGTGATTTTCGCTTTTTGTAATTAAAATTGAGTAATATTTTGAATACTGAGTTATTACTGACAAAGAATAATACAAAGACACAGAGATCACAGATATGGTCCTAAAACAACCTTACCAATATCGAAAATAAATTACTACCAGGAGGGGAACTGTTTCGCGCTCTCTTTTGCTGTTATTTTAGTGGGCAAATGGCGCCGCAGACATGTTTCTTTGCCATTAGAAGCCGTGTCTCAATTCCCAGAGCGCGCGGCTTGGAGCGTGGCCCGAAGGGCATGTGCGTCACACATTTCGATAGTACACAGGCGCGACGACTGCTGTCCCACTTCTTTTTTGTCCCATGCACAGTTAACACGCGGTCCGAAGACCACAGTCGTTAAGCGGTCCGCGGACTGCAGTCGGAGCTGAGCAAGTGTGCACCTCCTTGACTGCAGTCTGAGCCCCCTTCGGGCCGCGCTCCGAGCTGTGCGCTCTGGGAACTGGGACACGGCCGCAGTTTCGTTTTGTCCACACGGAAGTAAAGCAGAAGGAAGATGTTCGGCGTTCAATACGTCGCCGATGATTGGTCAAAATTAGTAAAAATTGCGTAAAAGTTGTGGTGATTGGTCAAAATTGCAACACCGCCCTGAATTCACGGGGATTGGCTGAAGTTGCGTTGAAGTTGCAAATTGCAACATCGCGAATTCCTGGAGGGTCTGATTAGTCTGTCTACATCTCCAAGCTCAAAACACTCTGTTCCACCTTGTGATGTCATGTAGAGGTAGTTATCAAGTTAACAGCTACTATCTTTTACCTTTTTGTTCAGTAGAGATGGGCAATTCCAGGACTGAAACGATCCAAATGATTCAGGTGAAGGTGTGTGGAGTTTAAAAACACATTGGAGCACTTCCTGTATTACCACGTGACATCACAAGGTGGAACTGTGTGTGTGTGTTTGTGTGGATTTGTGTGTTAAACATGTGTGAATGAAACAAAAACACAACTCCGGGTTTGTTTTTGATGAGGAAACAACATTATAACATAGATAATACTGTAATACGGGATCTTTAAAAAACACATTATAATAAGACGACGAATTGTCAGAGATACAAAAACATTTCCTATGCTGTTATTTGTCTTCTGAACTACTCCACCTTGACTATCTCCGCTTCCTCCTTCAGATCAGTCACGGGGAGTTGAATACATTTGGATTAATTGTGTTTGAGATGCTAGCGAGTCGTCTCTTCGTTTACTACGGGGACAGGAAGTGAGGAATGTCATGTACCACCTCATCCCTCTGCTCTGTACTGCACTCTCCCATAAAACAGAGGTAATTAAATCTCCCAAGCCTTATTAAAAATACAGCTGTTCCACACGAAACTCCACCACTAGGCTCAATTTATATTTCAGAGCCTGTGCAAGCGCTGCAAAATTTAAAGCCGCACTGTGTAACTTTTCAGGTTCATAGAGCTGCAGACAGTACACAATGGACTTATTTTGACCTCAAGAGCTTCTACAATATACTTGTACGGGAGCAAGAGAGTTTATGCTCACTTCAGTACTTTCTGTGTACGGTAAAGATCACAAAATTTTATGTAAATCTCTTTTAATGTGAATCAGAATGTGTGTTATGTTCATACCAGCCCAAGCATCGCTCTAACCGAACTAGTGACAGTGTGAAAACCAAATCATTTTCAGTGTAGTTAGTGCCACATACAGTATAATACAGTGTCAACCAGTCTCCGACCAGAACTGAAGAAATCTCTTGGATGAGCAGCAAAACGTCTTTATGCTAAAACTTTTGTCCCGTTGACAGAATTTTAATGTATCTTTTACTCTAGCTCCAACCTGGATGACTGAATGATTACACAGACATTTTACATTAATCCAAATACAGGTTTTGTTATTTCTGAAAAAAATAAAAATTCATAAACTTTCATTATTACTGTGTGCCTCTCCACAGATCTGACCTGTAACTTGGCCTGGTGGCATCAGCAGTAAAATCTCTATGAAGACAAGCAGATGACTGACCCCCCACCAGAAAAGTCTCATTTCATTTCATGTTTCATTTAGTGTTTTCATTTTCCCCTGCACCTTTCATCCATAAAATCCCTATTTTTGTCTAATTTCTGTTGCACTGAAAATATGCATTTGCGAGAATAGGCTACTCATAGCTGACATTTATTTTAAACATAAATATATTTTAACATTCTATGTTAATGTAATTTTGAAAATAAACAAATAGAATCACACTTTGATGTTACTGACATCAAAGTACACATTCCGAATACATTATGTATCCATGGCAACGATGACTCATCACACCACTTTTAAGAGCTTAACACAGAACAGCCGCTCTCTCACACACTCAAGTTTCCTCCGACTGAGCCAGACGTACGAATATTCACAGAGACAGAAATCGCTAATTTTTGGATGAAAAACATGACTGCAAGCTCCGACATGGCAGACATGTTGACAATAGATGACATCTCTATTGGACACACTCTGCAAGGAAATAACTCCACTTACACCGTGCTGGAGTTTTTAGGACAAGGCGTGTTTGGCAAAGTAGCCAAGTGCCAAGATGTCCAAACTAAGGAGATAGTGGCGGTCAAAATCCTCAAGAACCCCAACGCCATCAAAGCAGCTGATAAAGAGGTGTCCATGCTGGAAGCTCTCCGCGTCCTGGACTCCAGTACCTACAACCTGGTGAAATTTTATGGCAGATTCGAATACCGAGGCCTCACCTGTCTGGCATTTGAAATGCTGGAGATTAATGTCTTTGACCTGATCGAGAGCAGAGAATGGGAGCCTCTCAGCCCAAGCGATATACGACCCATCGTAAAGCAGCTACTGGTGACTTTGGAAGGTCTAAAATGTATTGGTGTTATCCATGCAGACCTGAAAATGGATAACATGATGCTGACCAATATGAAGGAGCAGCCGTTTAGACTCAACGTGATCGACTTTGGTGAAGCCAGGTACTCTTCTGAAGTCAGACCTGGCATGAGGGTCCAGCCCTGTGGATCCAGGGCTCCAGAAGTTTCACTTGGGAACAAGTTCAATGAAGCCATCGATGTCTTCACCTTGGGCTGCAACCTCGCCTTTCTCTACCTGGGGTACTTCTTATTCCCCATCGACTGTAACTACCAGATGGTCAAGCGAATGGTCGAGATTCTGGGATATCCACCCGAGTACCTGCTGGCAAATGGAGTCTACACCAAGCTCTATTTTAAGGAGGTGATGGACGATGAGACGTGGTCAACAACATGGACTCTTAGGACGCCAGAGGAATATGAGGAGGTTGCGAAAACCCAAACAGAGGTGTATGATGACTATGGCTGCGAGCTGAAGTGTCTCGATGACCTGGTGGATGCCTTTCCCAAATGGAAGGATGCAGAGTACGAGGACAGGAAAGCTCTGGTAGATCTTCTTAAGGGATTGCTCCACCCAGATCCTTGTTTGAGACTGACCCCTCAACAAGCACTGCAGCATTGTTTCATTACGATGTCCCACCTGCAGAACCCAGACAGCTCAGAGTATTTGGAGCAGTCTGAACAAGCAATGCAGGTGTGTCCGACAGGTGGTTCCTATAAAGAGGTACCACTTGAGGGCATATCTATAATTACTGAAGAAGAGGAAACAAATATGGAACCATGGAAAAATTACCAACACTCTTACTTTGGTTCTGGTTTACCTTCTCCTCAGCTGTCAAATTCAAGCTGTATTTCTCTGAAGAACCTCGAAGAAGGCCTTCATTCTAATGACTGGGATTACGAAGTTCCTGATGTTGAAAGTAACAACTGCCACTTCCCAGCTTTGGGCAATGAAAGAGCTGGGCCAGATACCTTGTCTGTTGAAAATCTACAAATTGAGGGATCAGACATGCCAGTCCAATTTGACAATTGGTTGTCAAATGATTGTCAACTTCCATCACAGTATTCCAAACATGAGACTGTGAGTTTAAGCTCCTTGATCCAGATGATAACATTTGCTCTACAAAAAGAGTAGAAACTGCATTACAGAAGGATAGATCCCCAAGAGATCTACTGACCAGAAATGCAGCAACTGATATTCAAGAAACCACAGTTGACACAGTTGACCGTAAAAAATCAACAACTAAGCGATCAGCAAAGAAGGCCCAACCTAAAAAAAATCTGTAATGTGCATTTGTATGTACAATGCTCCAAGGGGCATTTGGCTGAGATACAGAGCTGAGAAAGGAGCAAAACCTACTGCATCACAGCATCAAGAAGGGATACCAAATGTACCAGAAAAACTGTTATTCCAAAAAGAGTGAACCAAAGAAGAACCAAGTGCCTTCATCCAAATAAAAAACCTAGGACATTATCTGAAAAGCAGCTGTTGCTCCATAACCTACCATCAAAACCTCCAGTGGAAGTTCTCAAGTTTGTCCGGCTTGTCTGGGATCCAGGAGGGGTGGTGGAGCGGGGGGTCCTGGGTGGGGTGGGTGTGGGTGGGATGTGGCAGAGGTGGCCTCTGCAGCTGATCAGGGGTATTCACTGGTAACATGGTCACCTTCTTCACTGTGAACCATAAAGATGATCGGACCCACATCTGGCAGCACAAACACTGATAGAGTCTCCCAGTCCTGAGGGAGGCCAACAGTTCATTATTCATTTTCTATTTAATAAATCATGAATACTAACTATGGAGATTTTGTCATTTTTTGTGTGTGTTTTTTTTAACCTGATTACCCTCCTTGTCATACCCATGAAAAAATAATTTACAGTCCATTTGAATGTCCTGTATTACACAAATTTAATTTTAGCCATGTTCTAATGTTGTTAACTCATCAAAAACATATCTGGAGTTGTGTTTTGTTTCATTCACACATGTTTGAGTAATCCTGCATTATTAGTCCGTCTACACCTCCAAAGCTCAAATCGCGCTGTTCTACTTTGTGATGTCATGTAGAGGTAGTTTTCAAGTTAACAGCTACATTTTACGTTTAGTTCAGTAGAGGTTGGCAACTCCTGGGCTGAAATCATTCAAATGATTCTAGTAAAGGTCTATAGAGTGTAAAAACACAGTGGAATACTTATTTCTGTATTACCGCATGACATCACAAGGTGGGGCAGAGTGTTTTCTGTTTAAGAGAAGAACTCTGTGTGAGAAACATGTGTGAATGAAACAAACCAGGTCTGTTTGTGATGAGAAAACATTATAATATAGACCAGAAAATAGTAAAATATGGGCCCTTTAATATGGTGCTTTTGTTTCCTTGAGAATTGCATATGGTGATAATGGTTTAATAATTAGGGTCAGTTAAAGGTCTAAATGAACACATTGGAAATTGAGGTATCTGTAAAAGAAGAGTTGAGTTTTAATTGGCTTTTTCCCCTATTAGAAAAATCCCATTGGAAACCCGAGAGAGGTTAACCACTAATTGACATGCCACACACAGCTCCTCTCCGTTAGTGAGAAAAAATGGTTTTGCTGATTTAAACAGATAAAATGAAATTAAAAACTGTACTTCCAGCTCAAGCCTGATGTCTGGAATGAGAGAAGTTAGAGGCTGAGATTGAAACCAATATAACAGGGAAGGCCTTTTAACTCACTTGCAGTCAGTGACTACTTTAAATTTGTATACATTGTCCTCATACACTTTGGTCTTTAGGTTGAATACAAGGCTCTGTGCTAGTCTCAGATCTCATTATTGAACTGGATGTCTCTCTCTACTCTTCACCCCCATTGCACAGTACTTATACCATCTTGTCAAATATAAAATGTAATGTAAGATGTGTATGGAGCTACTGTTATGTACGGAAGTCGACAGAGGCCATATTCATAAGCAATATGTTTTCTTCCTTGTTATCCCAAGATAACGAGATAATTAATTTGTGATCGCGAGCAAACAAAACAGTTATTCCGTGATCTCGAGAAAACAAAACAGACTGAGGTCCTTTGGAGTGTGCAGGCCTCTACTCAGGACATTTTATGACTCTGTGATGGCCTCTGCTCTCTTCTACGCCGTCGTCTGCTGGGCTCCAAGCAGCAGGGACAGGAAAAGACTTACTAAGCTGGTCAGGAGGGCCAGCTCTGTCCTGGGCTGTCCTCTGGACTCTGTAGAAGAGGTGGCTGAGAGGAGGGGGCTGGCCAAATTCCCGTCCATCATGGATGACACCTCTCACCCTCTGCACCGGACTGTAGAGGAGCTGAGCAGCTCCTTCAGCAGCCGATTGAGGCACCCCCAGTGCAAGAAGGAGCGCTACCGCAGATCCTTCATCCCCACCTCCATCAGACTGTATAATTCCACTGTATAGTCCAGATGTGCAATATTTTTTCCATACTCTCCTAATTACTGTTTTTATTATTATTACTTATCTTACTATTACTTATTTTATTTTACTTTATTCTTGCCTGCATGCACTTTCTTTCTTGTCCAAACTGTCTCTGCCTGGAGCTACTGTGGCAAGTAAATTTCTCCTATGTGAGATCAATAAAGTCTTATCTTATCTTCTCTTATTCCGTGATCTTGAGAAAACAACTGAAGCATCTACCGTCACGTTGTGACAGGTTGACCTCGGGGCTATTTCTCATTCTGAATAGACGCGTTTTTGGTCATTAGAATGTCTGGAATAATAAGCGATCAGCTGATAAGGCAATATTTTGATCAGGGGTTGACACAGGGGGAGATTGGATTGGATTGGATTTCACGATTAGTCCGTGGCACCTCCGCAGAAGACTGGCCCGGTTTCATAACAGTTTTGTTTTCTCGAGATCACAAATTTCAAGTCATTTTCGAGTCAATTTTCTCAATATTAAGGTGGAAAATAATCATTACGAACATGGCCTCTGTCGGCTTCCATAGTTATGTAATTGTAATGTATGCAGTTTAATTTACTAAAATTAATCAATGTAAGAAATATGGCAGCTTGAGGAGTAAAGTATAATTTATCTGTTATCCAAGTCAGGCTCAAATTAAAACCAAGATCATAAGGATAAATTAAGCCTTTACTGTACATGATTAATCCAAGAATCAGAATAAGGACTGGATAAACTAGGACAGTGTTTTGGTAATGTGGTCCTGACATATCATAGAAGTAAAAATATAATGAAACATTAACATTATTCTATGATAATATCCACAGTGACCAATGTGATCCCCATATGAACCTGTGCTTTGTAAAACAGAGTGAGTAAACAACATAACTTAAACGTGCCAAATACCTCACCTGTACCTGGCCTCTTTCACCAAATATTTCACACCAACTTCAGGTATGGCCAGTGAAAGGTCTCTTTTAAAGGTGCATTGTGTAACTTTTCTAGTTGAGGGTGTGTCAAATGGTTGTCTCCATGGAGATGTTTTGTCTGGAATCTTCACGGAGTCCAAACCAGACCAAGCTCACCGTCAGAATGTCGGAAGAATGTTTTTCTAGGTATTTTTGAACCATTTGCAATTTAATAAATGTACGCTAAAGCTGTTTAATGTCATACTGTGGAACATTCCAGGCAGAGCAATGACTTATCCATGGAAACAAGCAGGTGATGGACCCCCGACCAAAAAGTTACATTATTCAAACTTCAGTTCAACTTCAAGTGATCCATGCATGTTTGAGTAATGTCAAAAATGTCACACAGATAAAAAAGAAAGTTAAGTCAAAATCTGCTGCTTTCTAAGTGAACCAGTTTTAGATCAATATTGCGGTTTACCATGAACAAAATGTAAATGAATATACAGTGTGATGCTAAATACACAAGGAGAAGCATATCTCATTATTTTTAAGACCATAATTTCAGTTTGCAATGCTCGTCTCTATACTGTATCTTGTGTATTTGTCAGTGGGCGACCAGCTGTCCCAAACTATGAATGAAGTGTCCAAATGTAAACAAACTGCACTGAAAGTTACGGGCCTAAATTTGCATCCACAACTCGAGCTGTCACCAGTTTTTACACAAACTACCTGAATCCAACTTCCACATTTGACTCTTGTACGTCTCCAAATTTGACAGTGGAAAAAAAATACACAGCCGTGAAGCAACATTCACTTTTTCCAAATTTCACTGCATATTACAGAAATCTGCAATTTTAAGGCCACATAATACATTTGCTACACTTGGCCAAAATCATCTAGTTAGTACAGGAATAAATCAGTGTTTTTCAGACTTCTTCCCTCATTTCAATTTAAGTTTTTAACCATGTAAAAAAGTCCTTTAAATGTGCACCATGAAACTTGTTTGTTAGAGTTTTTTTTCATCTGCTTGTCTCCATGGAGATGTTATTGCTGTGCCAAGAATATTCCGTGGTATAGCATGAATCTAATTATCTATTGAATTACTTGGAAAACATGCGATCTTACTATGAGTGGGGTCCCCTTTTCACAGATCTGATATGAACAGCAAAACAACAACAAATATAAGTGACCACTGCAAAATGATCAGTTTTTCTGATTTTACTACTTATAGGTATGTGTTTGGGCAAAAGGAAGATTTTTGTTTGAGTCTATAAATTACTGACAACATTTCCTCCAAATTCCAAATAAAATATTTTCATTTATAGAGTTTAATTTGCATAAAATGACAAATGGTCAAAAATAACAAAAAAGATACATGTTTTCAGACCTCAAACAATGCAAAGAAACAAGATCAAATTTATTTTAAAACAACATAATACTAATGTTTACACTTAAAGGGATATGCCACCCCCAGGTCAAATTTGGGCATCTCCCCACAGTCCAGAGACTAAAATAAGTGGTGGAAAGCGTTTTCCTGCTCACCCAGCCATTGTCCGAGTCTGTCGCCACTGACCGCCGCGGTATCTGGTGCTCCTCCGCCTTAGACTGGAGTCTAACGTCACCAGAGAAAGATTTCGGCCAAAAGGAATTAATTTGCTCGATGCGTTTCCCAATTACTTTGTGTGTAGTGCGCATTCATATCGAGTGCAAATAAATGTGCAAATCAACACGGAGAGCTTGACTTGGTCATTTTGGGTGGGAACTATTTTCCAGTGCGTAAGAATACAGTCGAATCACGCAGCACGCTGCCAGGGGAATCCCAGTTACGCACCAGGAAGGGAGTTCCCCTGTTGCACAACGTGGTGCGTGATACGGCTGTATTCTTACGCACTGGTAAATAGTTCCCACCCAAAATGACCAAGGCAAGCTCTCCGTGTTGATTTGCACATTTATTTGCACTCGATATGAATGCGCACTACACACAAAGTAATTGGGAAACGCATCGAGCAAATTAATTCCTTTTGGCCGAAATCTTTCTCTGGCGACGTTAGACTCCAGTCTAAGGCGGAGGAGCTGCAGATACCGCGGCGGTCAGTGGCGACAGACTCGGACAATGGCTGGGTGAGCAGGAAAACGCTTTCCACCACTTATTTTAGTCTCTGGAGTGTGGGGAGATGCCCAAATTTGACCTGGGGGTGGCATATCCCTTTAAGAAGAGTTCAGAAATCAATATTTGGTGCAATAACCCTTATTTTTAATCACAGCTTTCATGCGTCTTGGCATGCTCTCCACAAGTCTTTCACATTGTTCTTGGGTGACTTTATTCCATTCCTGGTGCAAGAATTGAAGTACAGTAATCCCTCGTTTATCGCGGGGGTTAGGTTCCAGAAATAACCCGCAATAAGAAAAATCCGCGAAGTAGGACAACTTTATATTTTACAATTATTCTACATGTTTTAAGGCTGTAAATGCCTCACCACACACATTATACGCTTTTCTCAGACTGGAATTAACATTTTCTCACATTTGTCTCTAGTTTAAACACTCAAACTTTCATAGATTTTCAACAAAATGTATTAATAGTGACGCGTGGGGGGAGACACGGCTCCGGGAGCCCCGTCGGACGCGCGAGGAGCACTGCCACGACCCGGGACGAGACGCGTGCTGCTCCATATTTGTCCATGATGAGGAGTTTATCGTGGACAAATCCGTGACAGATCAGCATGTGTCGCGCACTTCTCCAAGGGGTTGGTGCGCGTCGCGTCCCGGGACGTGGCAGTGTTCCTCACGCGTCCGGCGGGGCTTCCGGAGCCGTGTCTCCCCCCACGCGTCACTATTAATACATTTAGTTGAAAATCTATGAAAGTTTGAGTGTTTAAACTAGAGACAAATATGAGAGAATGCAGCGCGAGGCCGTGCGTACACCGGGGCTGCGAGCACGAGATAGAACTGCGGTGCCCGGACCCCGTGCTCTCAACCCGAGCCACAGACCGAACACGCACAAACGAACACAAAAGCCGCACGGAGTGATTTAATCCTAGTTTAGACCTGGTCTAGACCTGGTTTAGTTCTGGTTTAGTCCAGGGCCAATCCAGGTTTAGACCTGGTTTAGACCTGGTCTAGACCTGGTTTTGTTCTGGTCTAGACCTGGTTTTGTCCACGTTTAGTCCTGGTCTAGTCTCTTAGCCAATCAGGACGCAGAACACATTGTTACACTATAAAAAAAAAGTTACACTATAAAAAAAAAATTGGAAGAAAAAAAAAAATCCGCCAAACAGCGAGGCCACGAACAGTGAACCGCGATAGAGCGAGGGACCACTGTAGCTCAGCTTTGTGTTTGTGTTGGAATTCAACAGACGCTGGAATGGAATGGCTGTAATACATGTAGAGATGCTGATTTCAGAAAAAAATGCAGAGGTCTCTTATTTTTTTCCAGAGCTTGCGTGTCTCCAAGGAGATAAATACTGTATGTTTAATAATACTGTGGAACATTCTATGCAAAGTAATAACAGCTTCATGGGACAAGAGAGCAGATCAGCTACAAGAAAAGCGAAAACATTTTTTACACGAATGAATTACATTAAAGGGTCCATATTAGGCTATTTTCTGATCTATGTTATAATATTGTTTTCCTCATCACAAACATACCTGGGGTTTTGTTTCATCCACACATGTTGAACACACAAACATGGGGTAATACAGGAAGTGCTCTACTGTGTTTTTAAACTCCACACCTTCAATAGAAACATTTGGATGATTTCAGCCTTGCATTTGCCAAAAGTAGCTGTTGAAAACTACCTGACAAGATGGAACAGAGCATTTTGAGCTTTGAAGATGTAGACAGACAAATAATAAAGTATTACTCAAACATGTGAATGAAACATAACACAACTCCACGTTTGTTTTTTTATCACATAAGAACATTTCAACATTCCTTAAAGCTCACAAAAGTCAATTCTGTGTAATATAGCACCTAAATAACTCAAAATACTCCAAAATCCAGTCATTTTAACCTCTGAATATGGTATTTGGCAGCGTATGAAACAGTGGAAGTGAGCCACAACCCCAGTGCTGTCCATAGATAATGCCTGTTATTGAATAGACTGGTTTATACTCAATTACTCCATGCAAAACTTCATTATTTATTAATTTGTAGGCTTCATAATTTAGGTCCCAGAAATGTAAAAAATTCCAGCGTTGTTGTAATTAAAGCTCTGTTCGGCAATGGAGCGAGGAAATGTACCTCCAGCTAATGTTTATAATATTCAAATATAAAATCCACTCCTCATTCGGTATCATTATGACTCCCGCTCGTTGGCAACTTTGAGTCAGACTCGAGAACAGTTGGAGGCGATGTGTTCCTTGGGGTTTAGTGTAAATTAAAGTTTTAGAAATTGGTTCATGCCAATCAATGCCGCGCGAGAAAGGAAGAAGGAAGGAAGGAAAATAATGAGGGCAAGAAGAGAGCGGGTGGGATGAAGCGGGTAATGACAGTGACGCAGAAGAGGAGGAAGAGGAGAGGAAAAGGAGGAGAAGGAGAGGAAGAGAGGAGGAGAGGAAGATGAGAGGAGGATAAAGGAGCAGGGTGAATGTACCTCAACCTGTGCTGCCAATAAAGATGAGTGTTTTCAGTGTATTTAGTTTTTTTCAGTCAGTAAATATGGTATTTACACCGCTTCCAAACCTTTAAAGGAACATTGTGTAACTTTTCTGGTGGAGGGTCCGTCAAAACCTTTTCTCCGTGGAGATCGCTTTGTCTGGAATGTCTCACAGTATGGTATTAAACCTTTTTATCTTCATGGAGACGAAACAGAATGCCTGTTTTTCTAGATATTTTTGAGCAATACAACCACGTGTAATTAAATAAATGTAAAGTAGAGCTGTTTAATGTCATACTGTGGAACATTCTAAGCAGAGCAATGGACAGACTGCTTAACAGAAGTGGACAAAGGGAGTGTGACGTCACCCACAGTGTTCGGTTACAACCAAATGAAGCTCATAGAAGCCGGCCGTTATAGTGACTGATCTGCAACCAGAGATAATATTGGGGCGCTGTCAATCAACCTGTTGCTAACACTTTCAGAAACGACCTTGAAGAAAGCAGGCACTGGATTTGTCAGTTATTGTAGGGAAGCTGGCCAATGTGGTCTAAGTAGGAGGCAGACTCTGAAAGTATTTCTTTTATCCCATAGATTTATTTCCAAAATTTCACCGTGGCATTCGTGGCAATCAAAAATAATACATATTTACAAAAAATAACTGCTCAAACTTAAAGGAAAAGTAACGTTATTTTACAATCTGAGCCTTCTTTCGGTAATAAAACAAGTCGTTTGACTCACCCATATCACGTTCGTGTCATTTGGAGCTGTTTGAAGAAAGTTACGTTGTGGCGTTTCTGTTAGCATTTGTTAGCATTTGTATTCGGGGCATTACTTTGCGGTCTCCAAATAACACAAACTTTAGCACTTTTCAAATCATAGAAGCCCGATGTCTTAATGAAAAATTTCGTTTGAAGCAAAAGTGGCCTGTAATCCGAGGTTTATCCATAGTTTTCAGCTTTGCGTTTCCTGTTTGGGTCCCGGGAGCAGTCCGCGCATGCGCACTGGCGTCCTCATCTACTCGAAACTATGGCTAAATCTCGGATTACAGGCCACTTTTGCTTCAGATTGTAAAATAACGTTACTTTGCCTTTAAGCATAAGCAACTTAAATGAACTAAATTAAGGAAAAACCCACATGCACACAGCTACACTGATAAGACCCCCTGAAAGGGATAGTGTGTTGTTGTTTTTTTTATGTTAACCTGTATGGGTTTCCTTCTAAAAGTTTCGTGCGGTAACACCGGCTTACGTCTGACAGTTTGCTCTCAGCCCGGTTCTGCTCGCGTTCTGGAGCTCAGGTAATTAGGTCCGGTGAGTTCGCGGGGACTCGTAATAAAGCTTGTTTTTCTTCTCAAAACAAAACATTTGTCCGAAAGGGGATATATTTGCGTCCCAAACAGTTGTCCACGAAAAATCCAGCAGCGTATTTTCGCATTCGCATATCTCGTCTCGATTCGTATCACTGCGCTCCCGTTAGCTGCCTGTTGCCTGTTCACTCATAAACTTCCCCTTCCGCATCCGTCGTTCACTTCCGCTAAAGGTTAACAGGCTAATAATAAGTAATAGCCGCGCAGTGATATGAATTGAGACGAGATATGCGAATGCGAAAATACGCTGCTGGATTTTTCGTGAACAACTGTTTGGGACGCAAAAATATCACCTTTCGGACAAATGTTTTGAGAAGAAAAACAAGCTTTATTACGAGTTCCCGCGAACTCACCGGACCTAATTACCTGAGCTCCAGAACGCGAGCAGAACCGGGCTGAGCGCAAACTGTCAGAGGTAAGCCGATGTTACCGCACGCAACTTTTAGAAGGAAACCCATACAGATTAACATACAAAAAAAAAAAAAAAAAGCACTATCCCTTTAAAGGCTGAGCTACCCTGCTTTTATAGTGACTCCCACAGGAAGCCCCTCCCTCCAGGTAGGACCACAATCTTGATCAGGTTGGACATGCGGCAACTTTACTTTTATCCAAGATACGTGAAGAATCCCTCAGTCGTCCAGGTAGAATCCATGATAAAAGAAGAAATTCAATTTGTCAACTGGACAAAGTTTATTTGGTCGAACACGTTTCGCCGCTCATCCGAGAGGCTTCATCAGTTCTGAACTGACTGTTCTGAATCTATAAACACTAAAACATCTAAATCAAATATAAAAAACCTTACTAACAAAAAAGAACTGAGACCAATCCTCCCCCTCCACATGGTCTGGCCCAAACCTCCCTCCAGAGGCTTTAAATATGTCCGTCTCAGGGCACACCCCCTCTTTTGTCTCCAGTCCAGGTGGAGTAGCAGGTAAGCAGGTAAGTGAGGTGTTTGACAAAATGTACTAAATTTAACCAAATAAAATCATTTAAAGGAAAAGTAACGTTATTTTACAATCTGAGCCTTCTTTCGGTAATAAAACAAGTCGTTTGACTCACCCATAGCACGTTGGTGTCATTTGGAGCTGTTTGGTAAAAGTTATGTTGTAGCGTATCCGTTAGCCTGAGTACTCGGGGCATTACTTTGCGGTCTCCAAATAACACAAGCTTTAGCACTTTTCAAATCATAGAAGCCCGATGTCTTAATCTACGATTTTGTTTGAAGCAAAAGTGGCCTGTAATCCGAGATTTAGCCATAGTTTCGAGTAGATGAGGACGCCAGTGCGCATGCGCGGACTGCTCCCGGGACCCAAACATGAAACGCAAAGCTGAAAACTATGGATAAATCTCGGATTACAGGCCACTTTTGATTCAAACGAAATCGTAGATTAAGACATCGGGCTTCTATGATTTGAAAAGTGCTAAAGTTTGTGTTATTTGGAGACCGCAAAGTAATGCCCCGAGTACTCAGGCTAACGGATACGCTACAACATAACTTTTACCAAACAGCTCCAAATGACACCAACGTGCTATGGGTGAGTCAAACGACTTGTTTTATTACCGAAAGAAGGCTCAGATTGTAAAATAACGTTACTTTTCCTTTAAAGAAATTTGAGTGTGTGGTGATTAACTAAAGAGAACTAAAAAAAACAAAACAAAATTGGGACAGTTGTATTTAGCAGAAAAATGAATATGAAATTAAAGTGAGTATGCAGGGACAAAGGCTTTGTCACAGTTATTAATGTTGTAACTTGATTTACAGGCAAAAAAGCAAAATAAAAAAACAGGATCATGTAGTGTAGTGGGTTAATGAAAACATTTTAAGATCAGAATGATGAGGCTGACAGCAGCAGTTACAGAGAGACGTGACATTTTTTCAATAGAAGTCTGTTGCAACCAGAGCTCAATGGAACCACTTCATGCCCATGCTCACTTCCTATTTGGAACACAGTGGCTATCAGGCCAACTAGTATGTCCATTAATATACATTCTATGGCAGCAACCAGCAATTAATTTAGTAGAATGTGTTTTCGTTTTCTACTCTTATGTTCCCCACTGTAACACTGCTCTCCCATGCACCACCGCCGTCTGGAAACATTTCATAGATACATGTGAACCAGGATCCTGTTTGGATTCCTTCTGTCTCTCTCTCCCTCTCCCCTCCTCTCTCTTTCTCTTTCTCTCTCCCTCTCTCTCCCTGTCCCATTTCCAGTTATGAATCACACTGGCCCAGGGCCCCAGAGGCTGCCAGGGCGTCCACAGCAGAGCCCTCCCTGACCATAACAAGGCCCTGACAGGTCTATTTACATTAGACCCACCCACAGTCTCCTCAAATGGTCCAAATGGGAGATATCATAAAACCTTTGGTATGAACAACTTAAACTTTAACTTTTTTTTTTTTTTTTTGCACTGTTTAAACAAATCATTCATTGTACTTGTAACTGAGATTTTGTGACTCTTCCCACTGTTTAATAGTGATCTGTTTTGGCAATATGAAGTAATATGAACATGGCAGATTAACCTTCAAGCAGATACTCCCTACTTAAAGGTGAACTGTGTGATTTAAAAAAAAATAAAAAAAATCTTCCTTCTGGTAAGATGTCCACTGTTTGCCTGGAGTGTTCCACAGTATGGCATTAAACTTATATTTATCTTACATTTATTAAACTACAATACTGCTCAAAATACCATGGAGAAAAAAAAGCATTCTTACTGTGAGTGGGATCACCTCTCCACAGACAAGGAACTTGGCTTGATGGCTGCCTTAATGCTATACTATGAAACATTTATTTATTTATGTATTTATTTATTACTTTAGCTATTGGTTTGTCTTAAATGTTCCATACATAGAGTTCCTGTAATATAGCATTATTGTTTTACTCTTAGTTTTGGTAAAAAACTTGCCTTTATTATGTCTATGTTTTTTTTCCCCATTCCATCCCCATTTTTCTCCCCATGGGGATTAAAATTTTATATATATATATATATATATATATATATATATATATTAGGGGTGTGAATCTTTCACTCACAAAACGGTTCGATTCGAATCTCGATTCACAGGCTACGATTCGATTCAGGGACGATTCATAAAATTAGTAAACGATCCGGTACGATTCGATTCGATACGATTCGATACGATCCGGTTCGGTTAATTTCGATTCAGTACAAAGGTAGATAAGGTAGATATCAAAAATAAAAAAAGTAGTTATAAAACAAGCAAGTTGCCTATTAAAGGCAAAAATCTGAATGAATCAGAATTAGTGCTTCAGTCACAGTTTCAGTAACTGTATAAAAGTGCAACATATCACTGACAAGAAGATAGATATTACTAGGCAGTTATAGAAAACACTAGAATGTTAAATCCAACATGTCTTTTTATGCCTGTAATTAACTTTTCTTAACAAAAAAAAGAAAATCAGAGAGAGCTCTTAACACTGAATAATACTTTCTCTCCATCTCATAACATTACCTCAGTCTCCTTTGAGACAAAAATCATCTGTGTGTGTGAAGTACATTTCTATACACACAAATCATAAGTATTTAATACAGAAATGCACCAATTCTGATTATAAATTGTATTTTCCACACAAAAGTAAATTAGCCAAGTCAATTTTAGCCCAAATCAAATATACATTGCCAATACATGAATGTTGTCTAAATAAATCACCCAATCCACTAACCGTGACAATAAAAACACTAGTATCATACAATTGTTATGGTCTATAGCTGCCATGCAGACTACTGAGCAAAGTGAAACATCAGAACGACAGTGAAAGTTTTATCAACGCGACACAACACTGGCACAAAAGTTAACCACGCATACGAACCATGTCCATAAATAGCGGTAGCGCACCAAATATTAATTTAACCACAGCTCAATAAAAGGAAACTTAGCTTAGCTTACCGATAGAGTAGATCTCCTGACGAGACGAGGCGGCGGGAAACCCGCCCTCCGCACAATGCGAATTGGGACACTCGCATGATTGGCAGTTAACCGGCCAATAAGCTTCAACCCCAGGTAAGAGAACCACCCACCGTTCGCGAAAGAACGCAAACACACACAGGCGGCTTCTGCACCATGAGAGAGACCGCTCAGGAGCCGAGAACCGATTCTTGGCCGAAAATCCGGTGCATCGGACCTTTCGTAGTGAATTTGGACCGATCCGGGCTCCGCTGATCGGTACACTCAGATCGCAGAGGTCACAGACCGATAACCGATCCAAATCGGTTAATCTTTACACCCCTATATATATATATATATATATATATATATATATATATATATGTGTGTGTTTAAGTAGTTACTGCAATCCCCGACCTCAGTGGTGGACACTGGGAGTAAGGGATGCCGTCAGGCTTAAGAAAGAGTCCTATCGGGCCTTGTTGGTTTGTGGGACTCCTGAGGCAGCTGACAGTTACTGGCGGGCCGAGCGTGCTGCAGCCCGGGCGGTCACAGAGGCCATCAGGAGATGGCTTCATTGGACCGGGACCTCCAGCGTGCACTGGTGCACTGGGGAAGTTTGCAACCGAGTGTGAAGCGGCTGGAATGAGGATCAGCTCCTCTGGGGCCATGGTTCTAGACTGGAAAAAGGTGGCTTGCTACTCTCCGGGTGGGTGGAAAGTCCTTGTCTCAGGTGGAGGAGTTCAAGTATCTCTGGGTTTTGTTCACGAGTGAGGGAAGGATGGAGCGTGAGATTGACAGGCGGATCGGTGCAGCGTCGGCAGTGATGCAGTCACTGTACCAGACCGTTGTGGTGAAGAGAGAGCCGACCCAAATCTACGCTCCTCCCCTCACCTATGGTCATGAGCTTTGGGTAATGACCAAAAGGACAAGATCGTGGATACAAGTGAGATGAGTTTCCTCCGCAGAGAGGCTGGGCGCTCCCTTAGAGACAGGGTGAGGAGCTCAGTTACACGGGAGGAGATCGAAGTAGAGCCGCTGCTCCTACAGTGTATCCTGGGTCTTCCTAAGGCTGTGTCTCTCGGCTGGCCTAGGAACACCTTGGGGTCCCCCCGGAGGAGCTGGGTGAGTCCCTGCTCAGACTGGTGCACCACAACCCGGCCCCGGATAAGTGGAAGAAAAATGATGGATGAATAGTTACCGTCTGCTTACTTGAAAATCATATTAATCAATGGTTCTTTTACTTGAGCACTATATTTGGACACTCTACCCAGTCTGCTTAATGGCCTTTATAGCCTGAAGGGAAATACCTTAGAGTTTGGGGACAGACTGTTTTCCACATGAGCAGACAGAGGGGTAGAGTGAGGTGGACCCCAGAGAGGAAAGGGGAAGAGGGGGGAGGAGGGTCTCAGTATCCGGGCCCAGTTCACGTCTCTCATCGCTGGGCACCAGGGGAGCAGTGAGGGATAGTGCTGCTGATGGATGCTTAGCTGTTATATTAAGCCTAATGTGCCTCACTGACCCCTGCACTCAACTAAAAGCCTGACCCCTGCTGACCCTCTGCTTACAATAATATGTCTTCAGCTGCTATTCTAATACGCACACGCGGAGAAGGGCCGTCTGTGTTTGAAAACTCATTCGTTCATACATTTTTGAGTTGTGTCTCTCTTATGTGGATAGACATGTCTCTGCTCCTATTGATACTTTGCAGCTGGGGGCGTGATGCTAACTGTAGGCATGCTCTGTCTGGGGTTTTGTTCGACTTTATTTATAATTTTAGCACAATAGAGCCAGGAAGAAGTGACTTAGTCGGAACTACAACAGGTGAGCTGATTTGTGCTGTTAAACAAGTGTCTCTCAAAATTAGCATTAGCCAACAGTTCTCAGTTAGTCACTCTCGCCTTTTTGTTGCAAACAGAACCATGAACGCTCGTATTGATCCCATTTTGCATTTTATCTTGAGTTTTCTTCATAGTGTTTACTTATGTGTGTATTGGGTCTCCATGGTCACTGGTGAACATTCTGTCAATACATGCAGAACACCCCCAACGCGATGTCCCTGCAAAGTATCAAAAAAAATTATACTCTTTATCGAGCCAGAGTAAGAATGATTTGAGCAAGAATCTGTAATATATGTTTTGTTGATAAGGGATAAAAGTCCTCAGTGAAATAGTTGGTAGTGATTCAATTTGTTTCATTACTGGTCAACAGGTTACCTGGAAGAATCCATGACTCATCGCTGTACCAGCGGCGAGTCTGGTAACGCTTGGTCCAGAATGCGCTGCTGTTGCGCTTAGACAGACAGCTAAGTGAACCAATCAGAGAACAGTTAACGGACAGCGACGTGAACCAAGCCGGTAGGAAGCAATGCAAAAACATCTTTTTTGAAAAGAAAGGCCTCTAGAGCTGTCAGCTGCTGTGGTTTTAAGGAATCGATGTGTTTTAGGTCATTTAAGACCAATTTTACAGCTGAATGGAAGGGACGTTGCGGGCAAAGGCGGGTGCACTGACGTCACCATCTTTGAACAAATCAGAATCGCGGAGTCCGTTTTTAACCGGAGGAGCGAGGGTGGAGCGAGGGTGTCCAAATGGTATCGCGCTGTATAGCAAATACAGAGAGATATCATTTGGCTGGCCAGGTAAGTCAACAGGTACAAATTTTAAAAAACAAGATACAAATAACTACATTTAGGAGCTCATAATAATTGCCTTTGTTTTTTGTTTTTTTTGAGAATTTTCCAGACCAAAATTAATCGCTAATTAAATAAATAAAAATTTGAAATGACAAAAAAAAATATATATATATAAATAATAATAATAATAATAATAATAATAACAATAATAATAATAATAATAATAATAATAATAATAATAATAATAATAATAATAATAATAATAATAATAATAAACAAACTAAAATAAATTCGACCAAATAAAATTTTGTCCATTTGACAAATTGAATTTTTCTTTTTTTTTTTTTTTTTTTTTTACGACGGAGAGAGCTCATAATAATTGCCTTTGGTTGTCAGCGTAGGCTTTTTGTTTACTTTTAAAAAAAATGTATTATTAGAGAATTTTCCAGACCAAAATCAATAGCTAAATTAAATAAATACAAATCTGAAATGACAATGAATCAATCAATCAATCAATCAATCAATCTAAAAATAAACAAACTAAAATGAATTCGACCAAATAAAATTTTGTCCAGTTGACAAATTGAATTTCTCCTTTAGGATGACTGAGAGATTCTACGCACAAACTAAAATAAAGTTTAGGCTTCTTTGTTTTCAGTTTTGTGCTCCAGTATTGTTAAATGGCTTGTTGCACACCACATTATGTATGAGAAACATCTGTTTATGGAATGGACGGGAATCACCATTTTACTGTAAAGCCTTGGCCGAGGTCTTTAGAACTTTTGGAGATCAGTTTTCATGATTTATATTTTTTCACTGTAAAATATTGGTCACATATTTTGTATTCAGATCTCGCTACCCGGGACCGGACCTTAAACAGGGATTTCTTGCGGGCGTCGGTGAGGGCAGGAGCTCTGGAGCTGCAGGGCATTTGGTGCATATTTACCCCCGGCAGCAGCAGGAGGAAGAGGCACTGTGTGGTCGGGGGAGACAGAGAGAGAGAAAGACGTGAGGGGGATGGAGAGGAGGTGCAGGAGAGAGAGGAGAGAGGAGGGAGAGAGAGGAGAGAGAGAGAGAGAGAGAGAGAGAGAGAGAGAGAGAGAGAGAGAGAGATAAAGGGGATGGAAAGAGGAGGCGAGAGAGAAAAAGGAGAAATGAAAGACGAGGGAGAGAGGAGAGAGAGAGAGAAAAGGGGGAGGGAAAGAGGAGGCAAGAGAGAGGGGAGAGAGAAGGGAGCGAAAGGAGAGAGGAGGCAAGAGAGGAGAGAGAGAGAGACAAGAGGGATGGAGAGAGGAGGCGAGAGAGAGGAGAGAGAAAGGAGAGAGGAGCAAGAGAGGAGAGAGAGACATGAGGGAGATGGAGAAAGGAGGCGAGAGAGGAGAGAAGAGAGAAAGAGAGAGACAAGGGGAATGGAGATAGGAGGCGAGAGAGAGGAGAGAGAAAGGAGAGAGGAGGGAGAGAGGGGAGAGAGACATGAGGGGGGTGGAGAAAGGAGGCGAGAGAGGAGAGAAGAGAGAAAGAGAGACAAGGGGGATGGAGAGAGGAGGCGAGAGAGGAGAGAGAGAAAGAAGGGGGATTGAGAGAGGAGAAGAGAGAGGAGAAAGAAAGGAGAGAGGATGAGAGAGAAGAGAGAGAGAGAGACATGAGGGGGATGAGAAAGGAGGTGAGAGAGAGGAGAGAGAGGAGATGAGAGAAAGGAGAGAGGAGGGAAAGAGGAGAGAGAAAGGGACATGAGGGGGATGGAGAAAGGAGGCGAGAGAGAGGAGAGAGAAAGGAGAGAGGAGGGAGAGAGGAGAGAGGGTGAGACAAGGGGGATGGAGAGAGGAGGCGAGAGAGGAGAGTGGAGAGAAAGAGAGACGAGGGGCGGGAGGAGAGAGATGGCAGAGGGGGGAGAGAGAGAGATGATGGAGGAGAGAAAGAGAGAACAGAGACAGAAGAAAGAGCGGGGAGAGATGGGCAAGAGAAACAGGAGAAAGGTGAGTGAGAAAGAGAGAGATGGGGGACAGAAAGAGACAGGATAGAGGAGTGTATCTCTCAGACTGACAGCCGGGGGAGAGCTGTTATGAAATAAACATGGTCCTGATGCAACTCTCTGAGCCCAGAGCAGCAGTGGCCTCTGTACCTGCCCCACATCCTGCTCTGTTCCATCACAGCTCAAAATAAACTCACATAACCTCACATATCCACTCTAACCTGCAGCTGCGGGCTTTTCTGTGACATCTACGGAAATACATACACGTTATCGGAGTATAATATAGTTGAATAAAGAAATACAATCTTTAAACAAAGGATGGATCCTACCTGGACGACTGAAGGATTTCACAAACAATATTTAAAGGACACATTAAGTAAAATCGACTATGAACTTTAACATTTTCCTTCATCAAAAACATACCTAGAGTTGTAGATAGAGTAGCTTCTTTCACACTAGTTGTAGTAATCCTCTGTAAAAAGCCCTTTGCCTCCGAGTCTCAAAAAATATGTGTTTGATTTTTTTCCTGGATTGTTGCGTCATAGGTAGAAACCCTGTGCGGTTTTAAGTTGTTAAATCATCACCAGACTTGTTTTAAGCCCTTTTTGCTATTTAATAGCATTCGTTACAACTGTAGGGAGGTCATCGTTAGTTCTTGAAATATTCTGTGTATTTCAGGAACATAAGAATATAATGTTTGGTTCCATACATGGTGATATAGTTTTGAGTTTTAAGGTCGTTTTCACACCTGCCTTGTTTGGTTTGTTTTAAAACGAACCAGAGTTCGTTTGCTCCTTTGATTCAGACCTTTTGGGCTGGTGTGAATTTAAAAAAAATCTTGATCCGGAGCAAAAAAATCGAACCGAGACCACATAAAAAGCTCGGTCTCGGCACGGTTCCATTCGAACTCTGGTGCGGTTCGTTTGAGGTGAAAATGCAGACCGGACTCGATCCGACACAAGTTGGCTTTTTGTACTTAACGAGCTCCCGTCGTATGTCGAGCATTATGGGAAACCGAGGCTTACGAAACGAAACAAAACTTACGAGGCTTACTTACGTTTTGCGTGAAGAGCAAGAGTCAGAACTTGATGTGCGCACATGAGCGCTGTCCTCCGTAGTCGTCTTGCCCTGTGTCTTCGTCATTTGGAAATTGATTGTAAAATAGTGTAAACCTCACGATGCTGCTCAAACATTTGTGCGAACTGTAAAAACTGAGCAAACCATATCGCTAAGGCTAGATTGAAAACATCACGTAACACCGTTATTCTCCTCCTTCCGTATTTGGACACGGCGTTTGGACAGGGCTCATTTTTGTCCAATGGCTGAGCGACCTCAGCACACGCGCTTTTGTTTACAGATGTTGGTCCACTTGGAAAAAAAGTGCAGTGTGAAAAAATATATATATATTTTTTTTTTTATTTGGTCCGGACCAAAGCAAGTGAACTATTGGACTTTCCTGGTGTGAAAACGACCTAAAACATGAGATTCCAAAGCAAAGGTTCTCTAGATCATGGCTGTGTCCTAACTCCTCATTCACTACACATACCCGCACTCTATAGCGCCCTCTATAGTGCACTCATTCACAGAGAGAGCTGCACTCGCAGTTCACTTCAGGTCACGTGACTCTGGCGTCTGGGTGAAAAAAAAGTCTAAGCTCTGATAAAACTTGATTTCTGCCATAAATAATGATCAAATCTGCCTGACACAAGAGTATTTATGGACTAATAATAATCATACAAGTTTGCCCTCTACATTTCAAGGTGCATTGTGGGAAAATTTCACCAACTGGACATTCGGACACCCCTAAAAATGGCGTGACCCTTAAAATGTGCCCTAAGTAGGTAGGACTTGTAGACATTCAGACAAAGCCCATGTTAAAAGGCCAGTAACAAAACAAGAAAATCAAGAAAAGTGAAAAGTACAAAAATATTGAACTTTATTGAACTTTGAAGGTTTTGTAGGGAAATGTTGTTTGGAGTAAAACTTGGACACTTCCATGGAGCAGGTAACTCCACCCAACTAAGTATTTTTTGCCAATAAATTTCCATGTAAATGACTAAATCAAAGTGGAATTGTTTATACCTTACAGTGGAACATTCAAAGTGACAAGCAGTTGGCTAACCTGAAAAGTTGCATAGTCCCTCTTTAATGTCAGCTCGTTACCTCTTTACCCCTGACATAAATTTAAAGCTCCAGTGCCTCCCCTCTGTGCTGGATACTGAAGTGCACTGAGGGTTAATGGGGTCAAACGTGTTGTAAATCACAGTCTTTTCTCTATGGGACTGATAGTTTGGGACTTAACCCCGTTTCACACAAGCTTCAGTCTGTAACATGTGTCTCTGGTTTCTCTGTCTGTACAAATCACTAAGGAGGATGTTTTTTTTTCCTGTCTAAATACAAAAGTAAAAATGCAATACTGAAGTCAAATTTGTAGGTATTTAAGTACATTTTACAGTGGATACTTTTTACTTCACTGCATTTGAGAACATGTATCTGTACTTTTTACTCTACTACGTTATATATCTTAGATTTGGACTGAAAAGTAAATAGTAGTGCGATTAAAAAAATTTGTAATTCAGGGGTGTCAAACTCATTTAGGTCCGGGGGCCATATCCAAACCATGTTGATCCCAAAGGGGCCAGATCAGAAAACTCATGGCATATATACCCAAAAAATAGCAATAAGTTTGAGCTCTTTCTTTTACAAAATATTATATTATAAACAACCTGAAACTTTAAGAAAAATGCCATTTCAACACAATGTTTTAACATTAACTTGTATGCATTTCATAGAATTTAGTCATGCTTTCTTTTTGCTCCTGAAACTTGGCCTCTTTTAGCCTGCACAAGTACATCAATATCTCGTTGTGGCGTTTAAGATTATATTCCTTGAGCACCGCCACTTGTTGCAAACACACCAAACATACAGGTTTCCCATTCTCCTCTGTGATCAAATAGGAATTAATCAATTTTTCTTGGAAAATCCTGCACTCGGCATCCACTTTTTTTTCACTCATTTTTGACATTTTGCTGATGAGGGTGTCACGGTCAACAGTCAAAACGATGGTCCTTTAAAAGCATTTGGAAAGAGGCAAGTCTTTATTTGTGCTGCTCTGGTGGGAGGGGCCACGTACAGAGGTGCTGGAGATGCTGCTATGCTAAACTGAAAAGAGGCACAGAAAATAACCAATATTTTAAAGGTCTTGGAGGGCCGCATGTTTGACACCCCAGATATAATTAATTACAGGATTTGTAATTAATTCATCTAATCAATCTCATTTTAATCTTGTGAGAGAGAGAGAGAGAGAGAGAGAGAGAAAGAGAGAGAGAGAGAGAGAGGCTCCCCACTTTGCGATTGAGTTCGTCAGTTTGTCTGCGGTCACTTTGCTCATTCATTTCCTAAATTCTGCAGCGAGGTTTGGCGGTTCGTTGATTTGGTGGTTTGTTGAAGTGCGCTCACACTCGCTCTATCACTGGTAACGATGGAACTTGTCCGGACGTGTTTATCGTTCAAATGATCCGTCAGGCTGGAGCAGCTTCAGGATCGGAAAATTCTTTTTGACAAAAGCTCCAAATTACCGTGTTCTTGTTGATCGTCCAGTCTTCATTTTTTGTATAAATAAACTTACCGTTCAAAGACCCTGGCAGCGATTTTCTCGCCGCACGCCAAATTTAAAATGCTCACTCAGTGAATTGCCACTCATAATTAATTATGCATTAAATAATGCGTTAATTTGTAGTGTTTTTTGTTTATGGTTTGAGACTTCTTTTTTGCACATTTCATTCGAGTTAAGACAGAGAGAAGAAGAAGAAGTGACTTTATTGATCTCACACTGGAGAAATTCTTCTCTGCATTTTAACCCATCCTATATATATATATACATATATTAGGAGCAGTGGGCAGCACATTACTGCGCCTGGGGACCATCTCCATGATCTTCTTGCTTCGGTTTGGTCAGGACCTAAGCTGGAGGTACCTATGGTGCATGTTTTGGGTTGATGGGGGAAACCGGAGTGCCCGGAGAAAACCCACCCAGACACGGGGAGAACATGCAAACTCCAAACAGAAAGGCCCAGGCGACCCGGGGATCGAACCCAGACCATGCATGCAAACTCCACACAGAACACACACAGAAAGGCCTGGGCGACCCGGGGATCGAACCCGGAACCTTCTTGCTGTGAAGCGTGAGTGCTAGCCACTCAGCCACTGTGCCGCCAAATTTGAGCAAACAAAACACACAAAACACACAAAAACAGAAATCAATTGAATAACTTAAAATCAGCTGAATTAGTTATCAAAATTACTACATTCCATGCTTTAATTGTTCTAAAAATCACAAAATACTTTTACTTTTTACTCTTAAACTATTTAAACAAGTACTTCAGTAGTTTTACTTACGTAGCTTTTTTCATGTGATACTTTTACATGAGTAACCTTTTGCCCCTGTATCTGTACTTTCACTTAATTAAGAACATAGAGTACTTCATCCAGCACTGCCAAATATTCACCGTAATGATAAATACACGGTGGTCTCCTTATCTGTGACAGCGACGTGTGATGGAGAGGGTTCATGGCGTCTTTGACTCTTAAAGGGACAGTGTGTAAGATTTTTACCTGTTAATTACTGAAATTGAAGATACCCATTCAAAAATACATTGTTTTCCTAGCCTTTTCACTTCCATCATGAAATCAAAGTATTCTTTTGGACTTAGATATAGTCACATAAAAGGGGGATCTTCCCCATATAGAGGCAGCCATTTTGAATACGAGAGCCGCAGAAGGACATTTGGGCTCATCCTTCGCCTCGGCTCCTGCTAACAGCTGCTTAGCCGCGCTGCGTTTGGGAGTGAAGGACAGAAGGAGAGAAGGGGAAGGGGAGGGGGGAAGGGGGGAGCCTGTGTAAAGAAGCATGCTGCCGGATCACACATCGTAATGGATACAACACGTATTTTGGACTAAATTGTTTTACTGGATTTTATTCGCTGGATCCTTATGGACAGATTGAGACCAAGTTTATGATGAAATACAGAGTTTGACCTGTGCAGAGCCTTCAAAGGTAAGCTAAGTAAGCTAAGTTTTGTGCTTTTCCGTATAAAAGCCCCATGTGCTCGGGGAGTGATTGTTTTGCAGGGAAATGAATTGCATAGTCAAAAAGAGGAGACTGTAAGGTTTCATTTGATGTGTAGATTGTCATGAATCATGATCGGGATTGTGTGTTTTCATGCGAAAAGAAAAAAAAAAAGTGAACGGGGGACCGCGCTTTATGTATACAGCGGTGCGCGGTTCGTGCGCGGGCACGCGCGATCTCGGCGGTACGTCGCGTCCGGGTGACCCTCGAGGTCTGCCATAGCCAAAAGAGGAAGTGGAATAGCTAGTAACCACCTATGCGCCACGAATCCTACACACTGTCCCTTTAACATGAACTTCTGCGATTAATGTGCACTCAGGCAGCTCCAGGTCCAACGCTGTCGCGAAAGGACTAATGCATTTCAACAAACTGACATTATATGATAAAAATAGAAAGCCTTATCGCAGACCATTCCAGGAGTGACGTGTTTACATGTCTCTCTGGTTGCGTTTGTACAGATAGAAACATTCCATCTCATTAATTTGAAAATGACTGTGAAATAAAAAATAAAAACACAAATGTATATGTTTGTAGGCTGCACAGACATGGTTGTTGTTAATATATTGCCAACATGTGTCAGGAACATCATGCAGGGGGTGTTCTTTATACATCTTTATTGACGGTATGTTCAGCAGTTACCACGGTGACGCAATACACACATTCATAAACACAAAACACATTAAAAAGTTCTCTAAGAAAGTCTGAAAACTCAAGATAAAATGGACAAAATGGATTTAAACAGCACATTTCGAGGAGCCCGTGGTCAATACGAGCGTTCATGGTCCTGTTTAAATGTTTGATTTTTGTTATGTTTGATTTTCAACAAAAAGGTGAGAGGGACTAATTGAAAAAGCTGTTGGTTAAGTAGCTATCTTGTGACTATAATGTTATTTGAGAGGAAATTGTTTAACAGCACAAATCATCTCACCGGTTGTAATTCAAACTAAGGCAAGTCTTTCTGGTCAGATTGTGTTAAACTACAGAATAAAGTCTAACTTGAGGAACAGAGCTTCAGACAGAGTCGTGCTTTCAGTTAGCTTCACACCCACAGAGAATTTTAAACTCAGTGAAGTAGGATTTGTGTGCTCGTTGAAATAAAAACAAACATTATCTAAGTGTTGTGGGCCTCGATTTTTGGTGTGATTTGTCCAACATAAGATTTAAGAAAAGTTTATTTTTGAGGTTTTTAGCATTCGCGCCAATTTATGTCAATAAACTACACAAAATAGTCAGACTGCATGAACCTCAGTCAGTCAGCAGGCCTATTTATACTTCGCAGTGACATCACGCTGGGGGTGGCTATGTATGCATGTGTAGGGCGGGATGTTTACAAGTTTCCATGGTGACATAATACACACATTAGCAAACACAGCTAAAAACGTTAGTCTGAAAACTCAAGAAAAAACACAAAATGGATTTAAACAGCACATTTTCAGGAGCCTGTGATCGATACGAGCGTTCATGGTTTGTTTTGGTGTTTTTCAACAAAAAAGGTGAAAGTGCTCGCTTGTTTGCGACTGTAATTTGGCGTGTGAGAAACTTTTTTTTATTTTTTATTATGCTTTTATTTCCATATTTCACATACAGTGTACATGTTTGTTAAAGAAAATTGTATATAGTGCCTTTAACGAATTATAGGTTTACAGCTGTTTTTTGTTTACCTTCAGCTGTCGTCGTTAGCCGTAGAGTACAGTAGCCTGCCCTGTTCTACAATCCAGACATGGCCACGTTTGGAGGTCTCCCCGATGCTTTTGAAGACGATGCTGAGCAATTTGCTTTCTCCACTGAACCGTACCTGTACGAGCCGGAATATACAGACGAATGTTCACGGGCTAGCAACAACTTTATGAGTGTTCATGCCTTTTCTGTCAGCCGGGTAGACTACAAGAGTGAAGCAAAAGCTCTAGCACAGTCTTCATCAATCGACCAGCAGGTTAACATAACGACAGGAGCAAGCTTTGGTAAAAAAGGTACAAACCTGTTCTTCATCACGGGATCTTGCGCTTGGAAAGAGAGATGGTACTGCAGTGGTTGTCAGACTAGGCTTTCCAAGGGATTTGGTGTAGTAGTCTGGTCCGAAATGATCACTGCAAATCTTCTGTTTATGTAGCGTCTCCACCGGTGTGTTGATGTCTAAGCCAGCAGCTACAAGCCACAGTCGAGTCCTTTCTCGATCGTGCACTGGAAAGCTGTGAAAACTTTGTGGTGCCCACCTGCGGGCTTTATTTGTACATTTTCTAAATGCACACTGAAACACCATTTTGCCCTCTTCACTCTGTGGTCTTCCCTACTATGACTTTTCTCGCTTCTCTGTTTACGTGATTGGTCACTTCACAACCAACTAGAGTAAAGCTAAATTCCGCTGCTGCTGCAAAGCTAGTCCCTCAGATATGGAATGATTCATGCTATTCGCAGTCCGTTTTATTTCAAAAATTACTCAATCAACATATATTTACATCGACAGTCTGCCGTTATAATTGACTTGTTTTGGGTGCACTATGGAGTGGGTAAGCCTGATTAAAATCAGGCTACCCTTTACCATTGACTTGCGCTAGCCTAGCATCTGAAAACTCTGCAGCTGGAAGGACTGCATGAAATTCGCTAAAAAGTGTCTCCACATCTCTGCAAAACTCGGAAATGAGCCCCCATGTCAAAAATCCTGGAATATTCCTTTAACTGCTTAGACAAACAATCAAAGGCTGAACCTTGAGCAACTGCTGATTAGTGATGTATGTATGTATGTTAAAGATTAACTTTGTAGAACTGCTTGAACCGGGAATTTTCCGTGACCATGTGATTTACAATAAAAGAAGCAACGAGGAGGTGTTCTTTGAGAATTGAGTGTGGCCTGGGAAGGAGACACTCTGCTTAACTTGCTACACCTCATTCTCCCTCGTTGCGAGTATATTACTTCTGTGTCTGTTTTCTCATTTTTCCCTTTTGTTGATTTTTATTAGGAAAAATCCCTGACAATGTTGTAGACAATAAGACAAATAAAATACGATATCACAATACAAAAGAGAGAAAGAGAAAGAGAGATGATAATGGTGACGGTGATTGTTTCATTTTATGTTATGACGTTCTGCTGAGTTCATGATGTAAAGATGACCAGTTTCCCAAAAAATACTGTGTCTTGTTGTTTGTTTTTGCAATATGTTCTTCTCTCATTACATATTTTATATACATTTAACAGCAATAAAATTTGGGATTCTTTTCTTCATTTTACATTTGTAAATGAAGAATTTTGTTGTTAAAATAACTGTATTTAATAGAATTTTTTCTGAATGTGGAATTCCAAGTATAATAGCTTTAGTTTTAATTGATTCTGGGGGTTTAATTCCATATTTTTCTTTAACCATTATTCAATGTTTATCCAGACTGGTTTAATCTTTTCTCATACCACAAAAGATGACGAGATGTGTGAGAAACTTGTTTAAAGGAGAATTAACGTTTTTTACAATCTGAGCCTTATTTCGGTAATAAAACAAGTTGTTTTACTCACCCATAGCAGTTTGGTGTCAATTGGAGCAGTTTCATAGATGTTGTGGTGTAGCGGTATCCGTGAACGTGAGTGCTCGGGGCATCTGTTTGCGCAAACTTTAGCACTTTTCAAATCACAGAAGATCGCTGTGTCAGCGTAGACTTTAAGTGGAGTCAAAAGCGGCCTGAAACCTGATATCCCACTTGAGACAGCAAAGCCATTCTTCCTCTGTAGCCATCGACATACAATGTCCACATAAACACCACAAGGTACTGTCTTTTCGTAGACGGGCCGTCGATCGCTTTTCTCTTGTGCGCTGCTCCTCAAACTGTCTACGCTTCCTTATAATATCTCTTCCTCCGTGAAGTGCTAAAGTTTGTGCTATTTGGAGACCGCAAACATTTGCCCCGAGAACTTACGTTCACGGATACCGCTACACCACAACATCTACGAAACTGCTCCAAATGACACCAAAGTAAAACAACTTGTTTTATTACCGAAATAAGGCTCAGATTGTAAAAAACAAAACAAAAATTCTCCTTTAAGCACACAAATCACCTCACCTGTTGGAGTTCCAGCTAAATCAGCTCTTTCTAGTCAGGTTGTGTAATTTGAGCTTCAGACAGAGCAGTGCTTACAGTTAGCATCACATGACATCAGCTGCAAAGTATCGATCCTTAAATTGGTGTCAAAGCGGTAAAGGGATTATTAAAGTTATGGTAAATCAATGGTAAAATAAAAAGTAAACAAAAATTCAAGTAAACATTCCTCCAAAGAAAGGATGGGTCAAATGGATGGGTCAAATGCAGAGAAATAATTTCCCTACGGGGATGAATAAAGTCTGTCTTCTTCTTCTTCTTCTAAAAAGATATCTCCTTAAAGCTGCACCGTGTAACTTTTCAGGTGGATGGTCTGTCACCTTCTCTCCATGAACATACTGCCTGGAATGTTCCACATTATAGCATTACACTTATATTTACAGAGACAGCAGTTGACACTCCAGGGCCAAGGCAGAATGCAAGTTTTTAGGTCAATGAACACATATGTTATTGAGTAAATGCAAGATGGATACGTTTAATGCCATTGCGGGACATTCTAGACCAGGGGCGTCAAACTCATTTTGGTCCGAGGGCTGTATCCAACCTACTTTGATCCCAAAGGGACCAGATCAGAAATCTCATGGGATATAGACCCCAAAAATAGCAATAAATATTTGTGCAGAGAAACGCAAATCTATTACAGATTGCTGTTTCTTCACTCCCAGCAATAATTTGTTTATCTTCTGTCTTAATTCTCTGTTCAAGTTATTGTATTGTTCAAAATGCCATGTATCGTAGTGGCATTTAAGATTATATTCCTTGAGCACCGCCACTTGTTACAAACACACCAAGCATGCAGGTTTCCCATTCACCTCCGTGAACAAATAGGAATTAGTCAATTTTTCTTGGAAAATCCTGCACTCAGCGTCCACTTTTCTCATTTTTAACATTTTGCTGATGAGGGTGTCACGGTCAACAGTCAAGACGATTGTCCTTTAAGAGCGTTTGAAAAGAGGCAAGTCTCTGTGCTGCTCTGGTGGGAGGGGCCACGCACAGAGGAGCTGGAGACGCTGTTATGCTAAGCTGCGCAGAAAAGAGGCGCAGAAAATTATCAATATTAATAGAAAATTAAAATATAATTAAAATTTAAATAGAAAATCAGCCAAGGGCCAGATGAAAGGTATTGGAGGGCCGGATCTGGCCCCCGGGCCACATGTTTGACACCCCTGTTCTAGACAAAACAACAACATCTCTATGGTGATGAGCAAGTGGCAAAACCTCCACCAGAAAAGTTACACAGCGCACTTTAAAAAAATTTTTTTTAAATATATATACTGTATATAAAACCTTTGTATATTAAAATTTTGCAATGTACAAAAATAAAACAACGAGCAATATTGGCATACTGCGGAAACTATGCTCACCTCACACTACACTTTAAATATTTTACTAGCACAAAGCAGGAATTGACACACACGATGTCAATATTACTCAATCTCCGAACAACAGACACAAACACACGGACGAGAATCACCCCGAGGAAAATAACTGAACGCACAATGTAAAACGCCACGCAGCCAGTAGCTCCATACACTCGTGCTGTATTGTTGTGTTAATAAATGACAAAATCAGATCGTTGGCATGGGGTTTGACAGTTAGCTCACTGCTTTGCTGAAAGGATAATAAGAGGTTTGGGTTTGGGTTGCCAGTAAATTACACCCAAATAACAACGTAAAAGAGACGCTGTCAAATACAGGGAGCGCATAATTAAGAAAGGTAATGAAACTGGAGTAATTCATGCGCAATTTCTCCCTGGAATTGAACTTTTAAACTTTTGGAAAATAAGTTTTGAGCAATGAAAAGAGAAGGTGATTTTGTGAAGAACATATTGGTGAATCGAAGCTGGCAAACTCGTGGTGGTACTTCAAAGGTAACAGCAGGGTGTGGGTTCAAAGGTCTAAGATTCAACTAACTTTTATGTAACTTTTCTCAAAATTTAATGATGACACACCACATTCATACAAGTGTATTGTACACGAAAACTGTAATCATGGGTTTCAGTTTCCAATGTGGCATTTTGAGAGCCTATAAAAAGATAGCCTATAACATGATATGTTTAATTGTTAATTCATATCAAAGTTCAAAAGTTCAAAGTCAACTTTATTGTCAGTTCTGCCAAATGTGTGTGACATACAGTGAATCGAAATGTCGTTTCTCTCTGGCCAAGTAGTGCAAAAAGACAGTGTGCAAAATACAATATAAAGACAAAACAAAACAAAAACTATCTAAGACAAAAATCTAAAATCTAAAAGCAGTGCAAAGAATAAATAAATGCCTATTTACAGATGTCCAAAATGTGCAGTGTGCATCAAAATGTACAATGGAAGATGCAGCAGTAAAATGTGCAGTAAAATGTGCAATAGAATGTGCATTGAAAAAGATAAAAATAAATGTGCAACAGTAGTAATTCTAGTGCATGGGGTCGGCAACCTTTACCACTCAAAGAGCCATTTGGACCCGTTTCACACAGTAAAGAAAACACTGGGAGCCACAAAACCCTTTTGAAATTTAAAATGAAATAACACTGCATATAACGGCTTTTTTGCCTTTGTGTCATAGAACTACATTTTGAAAATGAACTAAAATAAAATACATTTTAATTAAATACAGTGGTCCCTCGCTATATCGTGGTTCACTTTTCGTGGCCTTGCTGTTTCACTGATTTTTTTATTACAAATTTTTTTAATAGCATATCAACGTGCATTTCTGCGTCCTGATTGGCTAAGGGACTGTAGACGTTTGCCAATTCGTCAGTCATTCTCCTCCGTGCCTCCTGTACAGAATGCGTTCAGTTTACCAGATTTATATAAATGTTCGATCGCAGTGTGACTCTGAAGTGCTGTATGTTTGCAAGTTTTCTCCCCGACAAAACCCGCCACAGAGAAGCGGTGCCAGGACGAAGAGGCTCGGTCATAAGAACTGTGAAATACACACGAAATACACTTTGGTTTCGTTCTATAATACTGTGCTTTTTTGTTGAAAATCTACAAACGTTTGAGTGTTTAAACAAGAGAGAAATGTGAGAAAACGTTAATTCCAGTATGAGAAAAGTGTAGAACGTATGTGGAGAGGTGTTTACAGGCGTTTAAAACATGGAGAATAATTGTAAAATATAAAGCTTTGCAGATTTCGCTTGTCGTGGGTTATTTTTAGAACGTACCCCCCGTGATAAACAAGGAACCGCTGTACTGTCTTGCATCAGAGGGAGCCGCGGGTTGCCGACCCCTGTTCTAGTGCAATAACAGTAGTAAACAACAGTACAACAGTAGTAAAATTCCAGTAGTAAATGTGCAACAGTGCAACAGTAGTCCTTAGCAGCAGTTTTTAAAGGGTCTAGAGTGATATGTCTTTTGATGGAATACAGGTTATGCCAATATGGGGGGCAGGAGGGCAGGAGGCTGAAGAGGCTGTGTGAGGAGTGGCTCGGGTCACCCACAATGCTGGACGCTCTGCGGGTGAGGCGGGTGTTAAAAATCTCCAGGGATTGCTTGTATTGTGGAAATAGAGCTGTCAATAAGGGCCTATACTTATTCTAGTCAAGATAAATGCTCATTCCATTTTCTACTGTACAGTAAAAGCAGCTGAATAATAACTACACTGAGAAGCATATGCAAAAAACCACATGGGATCCCACACCGTTGTTTCCATGTCATGATGTAATATCAGAGGCAGGAAGTGGGCGGGGCTAACGATTCAACCCGAAACATGGTAAAGGGAGAAATTCAATTTGTCAACTGGACAAAGTTTATTTGGTCGAAGACGTTTCACAGCTCATCCAAGCTACTTCGTCAGTTCTGGCTAGGGTGCTGGTGGACACTGCTTATAACTGCCTGAAGGGAGGAGCTAACTACAATGAAATTACTATGAAACTATCACACCTTTTTGTTTTCAAGTTATGGTTTGAAATCAGGTGCTGACCGTTTAAATAAAGTTGTATCAAATTTGGTCATAAAACATGCATTTATTCTCCAACTCTCCAAACATAAGAAAAATGGTACTTCTTTCCATGTATTGATACTCTTCTTTGCAGTGACATCACAGTGGGTGAAAAACAAACACAAACTGGATTTAAACATCACATTTTCAGGAGCCTGTGGTCAATACGAGCGTTCATGGTCCTGTTGAGGAGTTTGATTTGAAATGACTGAAAATGAGATTGACTAACAGAAAAAATGCTTGTGACACTAATGTTATGTACTGTATGAGAGACTTATTTAACAGCACAAATAATCTCATTTCTTGTAATTACATCTAAGTCAACTCTTTCTGATTAGATTGTGTCAAAAATAAAACTCAGATTAAGTCTAATTTAAAGGTGCATTGTGTAACTTTGCTGTTGGAGGGCGCGTTAAATGCTTTTCTCCATGTAGATAGTATTGCTTTGTCTGAAATGTCCCACAGTATGGCATTAAACCTTTATATCATCATGGAGACCAAACCAGACCAAGTTATAGGTCAGATCTGTGAAGAGGCAACCCCGCTCACAGTCAGAATGCCTGTTTTGGTAGGTATTTTAAAAGCAATAAAACCACCTGTACTTGAATAAATATCAGACAGGTTTGTTTAATGTCATTCTGTGGAACATTCCAGGCAGAGCAATGACGTATCCATAGGAACAAGAAGGTGACGGACCCCCAAATGAAACGTTACAACAGATCCTCTGGCAGAGTAGTGCTTTCAGTTAGAATCACACCCCCAGGGAATATCGACGACGTCAGTATGAACAGTCCAAAGATGTCACCAAGTTTGTGTTTTGTGTCTTAACTGCACTTTTATAATAGCCCCAAGCTGCAGCAGATGCCAGAGACAACCACATAAATCTCTTTAATTCTTTGAGGAAACACCTGAATAAAAAGAAAACCTCCGCTCCTTCCAGCTCTGACTAATGTCCCAAACAGGCCAGGCAGTTGCTAACGACAACAGAACAGAGCCCAGTCGCCGCGGAGCTCTCCGTGTTCTGTTCCGTCCAACAAAAAGAATAGGTTCTGGAAGGAAAAGTCACCCGTCCCTGGACAGCGGCTTCGTGCAGACACAAGTTTAATGGAAATACAGATGAAGACTTTACAAGCATCTGCAGTATGTTAAAATCTGCAAAACTGTAACTCTTCTGCTATTACGGGCAGAAATATATCACTCACATTCAGCACTTCAAAAATACAAGACATACTACAAGAAACAAGTGTCAAGTTTGTAAAATCAGGCTGAGTTTTTTTTTTTCTTTGCATTATCTCATTATCTCATCTATGTCCTAGAATTTAATGTTTTTCCATAATTTCAGGGTTCTATTTAACTCAATGGGAGATTCACTGGTTTTGAAAGAAATATCCAAACTTAAGATACAGTAATGTTAGTTAGATTCAAGATTCAAGATTGTTTATTTGTCATATGCAGGATCAACACAGGGTCAACAATGCAATGAAATCAGAAGAACCGTTGACTCGCTAAGATAGTCGAGAAGTACTAAAAGCATGCAATAAAAATACAAGGGAAAAAAGTAAACAATATAACAAAAAATATGTAATAAAATCAAATAAAATACAAAGGTACAGGTAGGATTAAATAAGGTGTAAGTATTTCACAGGTGGTAATACTGCTCAAATGAATTTTGTATTGCACATAATATAGTATAGTATAAGTATTGCACGTGGGTTATTGCACAGGTAACAGTAGTATTTACAGTGAGGTAGTGACATACATGATACATTCATATAGAGCAGCAGCAGTAAACATATTATGTATTACAAAAAGTAATTTAGCGCAGTATGACTGTGAGTTCAGTATTATTTAGAGTATTTTAGTATGTTAGGGATTGGCTCCATAGATTCAGCTGTCAAATGTGTGAATATTGCACCTCTTTCTGAAGCTGCTGAGAATGAAAAAATCACTTGTTTATTTATATTGATAGAAAAGTTGTTGAACTTTGTGACAGCCCCGGTAATTACAGAAATCTTAACCATAAACTATGTCAACAAATCTGCAAACGGACATACTGTACATAGAGCTTTTCCACTCGCCCGTTCACACACATACACTGTACACTAATTTACGCCGACACTGGGGGCGAGGTGGGTTATGTGTCTTGCCCAAGGACACAAAGACAGCATTCATCTGTGAGAGCTGGGTCAGTTATGTTTATGTTGAGAGCGGGATTCGAACCACCAACCTGGGGGACAAACTCTACCAACTGAGCTACTGTTATCCCACAACGAAATTCCACAACAGAATGTCCAGGACGAAAACCACACTGCTCCTCCTGAACCTCGGATTAAAAAAAGAAAAAAAAGAAAAAGGAATAGAATCTAGAATAATTTATTTTTCATCAATTCATGTTTTAGTAATACAATAATATTTAGCAAAACAATTTGGTTCCTAGACAATCCGATGATCAAATTCATCTTTTTAATTTGTGTAACTTTTGTGGTCGAGGGTCCGCAAGCCTGCTTTTCTCCATAGCGACGTTATTGCTTTTTCTGGAAGGTTTCACAGTATGGCACTGAAACTCTTTCTGTCATCACGGAGACCAAACCAGACCAAGTTACAGGGCAGATCTGCGAAGAAGCAACCCCGCTCACAGTCAGAATGCCTGTTTTTCTAGGTATTTTTGACCTATAAAATCACCTGTAACTGAATAAATGTAATATAGATCTGTTTAATGTCACATTGTGGAACATATGAAGCAGAACAATGACATATACATAGAAACAAGAAGGTGACAGACCCCCAACCGAAAAGTTACACAGTGCACCTTTAACGTTTGCCATCAGAAATCCCTGGACACTTGTAAACATTTAGTCCAAAAACACCTTGAATCAACAGCCCACTCTTTACGTTTTATAGCCAGCTCCATTCCGTCGCCGTGGAGTTTTCCGTGTTCCGCTTTAAAGTTCCGGAGCTTTAAGTCACTCGGTTCAGTCTAACAAGTCCCAGGACAAAACAGCCTGTGAAATGGAAACACTTCTGGTTTGTTTCGCCAAATGTGAAGAAGAAAGAGCACCTACATCCTGCCCCTGTGCCTTTGAGCTTTGCAACTGCCGAGCGCTGTGCAGGTTGATAGGTGGCAAGGGGGTAGTGATTTAAAGATACAGACTTGATGAATGGAAGGTCCACACTTTGGCCCCAAACTCAAATTTCTCAGCGTTAAGCAAAAGTTCAGCTGGGTAAACTTAAAGAGAGCGCCAATTTATGTCCAGGTTTGTGGTTTGAAATCTGTACGGATGTAGTTAGCACGAAAAATTGAGCTGTGGATGTGAGGAATGATATTTTTACGGCGAAAAATAATGAAAATAAACTTAAAGGTGCATTCTGTAACTTTTCAGGTGGATGGTCCGTCAAAAGCTTTTCTCCATGGAGATGTTATTGCTCTGTCTGAAATGTTTCAGAGAGTATGGTATTAAACCTTTCTATCATCATGGAGACCAAACCAGACCAAGTTACAGGGCAGATCTGTGGAGAGGCGACCCCGCTCATAGTCAGAATGCCAGTTTTTCTAGGTATTTTTTGAGCTATAACCCCACCTGTAATTGAATAAATGTAAAGATAGAGCTGTTTAATGTCATACTGTGGAACATTCCAGGCAGAGCAATGATAAATCCGTACAAACAAGCAGTTGATGGACTCCAAACTAAAAAGTTACATAATGTACCTTTAAGAAATACACACAACACGTTTGGTTACTAGGTGTTACTGGTAAATATTTAGATAGAGATATCTGTTACCACCCAACTCATTTCTTACTCATAGTCATATCTTTAAAGTCACGCTCGAATGGTTATAATGTATAAAAGGGAGAAGTTTTGCGTATAAAACTGAAACGGAAACTTTTATTAGTTGTTTATGTTGATGTCACTTGTGTTTTTAGTGTGTTACATCATGTTTAACTAGTGATAGTGAGTAGCATTGTGTTAAAATGTTACAATAACAAAGGTTTATTAAAGCAGTGTGACAACATCCAGACCTGCCTATTCGAGTTTCACCTTTCTATAGGACTGCACACCTTAAAAGACGGGATATTTTGTTTTAATTGTTATTTTCTATGGCAACGGCTCCAATTTCTCATCATTCTAAAACACGTCAATATTGTGTTCTGGCCTGTATAACACTAACGCTATGGGAATGAAGATCACCAACCTCAAATCATCATTATTTGTCGCTTTTTTAAGCTACTGAAAACCACAGATTCCACCTTTTTTTTCAACTGACAGAAAAAAACACACATTTTTTTTTACTTTTTTTTTGTTTCATATGAATAGGCCCAGTAATTACAGAGATATCAAGCATTAACCAGGTCAACAAATCTGCAATGTTTTCCTCCAGAGTATTTTCACTCGTCCTCCTGCTCAGCTTAAAACTATAGATAGATATGCAAATACAAAAAAATACGAAACATGGAACATATTAAGTAAAGGTGTATTGTTTGAGACAGTATTGTTTTCTTTTACACAATTCATTAAAAGAAAATAATATTATCATGCATATTATTAAGTCAGCCTAAACCTTACCGCATGATCCCAGCATGACTACCGCCTTTAGGCATCTTTGGTCACCTGGTCACTGTTTCCTTGTTACCCCTACTACCACACTCTCCTTTCTTTCTTTTCTAAGTCACATTTTTTGCCTGCTGCATACTTCTCATGATGTTATCTGGGGCCATGACTCATGCGCTGTTAGCTGCACAAGATTTACAACCCGTTTATTGACGCCATGATTGTTTTGGCTCGTTTCTCCATTTCGCCGCTGATATTTTGACGTGACATAGGGCTTGTTTACACGTCAACACGGGCTGGGAAAGGCGTGTACGTCATCACTCCGCTGTACTGTACACTGTAGGCAGCTGGGGCGAGGTTACCGTTGGTTGCATCAGGACCTGTGCTAACAAACTTCGACAGACAGGTTCCCGTTCGCAACAGTTTCAGCTCCGTGTGATTAATGCGTGTCATGAGGAGACGGTAAAACACGAGGGGTCAAGATGTGGCTGTGCATAACTGCTTTACTCACTGACATAGCCATTTTATTTAGGGAACAGGTTTCTAAAAATAGCACAAAAAAGGAAATAATGAGTTAGTGGTATTTGTAGGGTTCGGTCATGTTCATGTTAAGGACTCCATTTTGAGGACCACTGACCATGCAGATGATACAATATTTTCTTTTGAGTACAAAATAATGATACATAAACATAGTGAGGTAGTTTATGGTCATTTTGTTATATTATTGTGTAAAACAATTCCTCTATATATATATTTTAATGATATACTTAACATTTTTTGTATTGTAATCCTACACATTTTCATGAGACTTAAGGCTGCGTCCCATTACTCTGTCTAACCCCTTGCCCTTCCCCTACCCCTTTATCTACATCTTTGTCTTGCCCCTCGATAACGAGCTGAGAGGGCTCGGGGTACGAATGTTCCCCTAAGAAATGGGACACCACTTGATTACCGTTTGCGTCATCATCCCTTGCCTCTACCTGAGCTGCTACGTCTACAGAGGCGACAACAATTGACGCAAACAAACGTAAACAAATGTCAAGGATTATCGGGTACCTCAGCTCGACAAAAAAACTAGCTTGTTTATGCACGAAAGTTTGATGAAAACGATAACGTCGGCTAAACAGACATCACTACAATTAAAGCCGCAACAACAGTTCACTAAAAGTAACGTAGAACATAAGTGTCATAATTGTAAACCATGTTAAGCTGTTAATCGATAATTACAACTGCTGAAAATACATTTATGAGACTCCTTGGCTGGTCGATGTGACGCTGCCATCCTGATCCCAAAACCTGCCTGAGCTTGTAGGCGTACCCCTTCATTTCAAGTCTGGTCGAGAGCTTACTTCGTTTCAAGGGGTGTGTAGCCCTCGGTCGTGGCCCGAGCCCTTGATCAAAATTAGAATCGGGACATCCCTTGCCCTCACATGAACATGCAAAACCAAGGGGTAGGGGTAAGACAAAGGGGTAAGACAGAGAAATAATAAGATATAATAACAGGAGCCTATGCAAAGTATATCTTAAATATCAAAATGTCATAACCTGAAAACCGTGCTCAATCTGTTTTTCAAATCTTGTATCGCTAATTTAATTTAAAGGTGCAATATATAACTTGCATGGCAGAGATGTGACCATGCACACATGTGTTTAAGGTCTTTTTGAGCAATAAAACACCTGAAATTGAATAAATGTAAGATATAGAAGGTAAATGCCATACTGTGGAATATTCCAGACTAAGCAATAACATCTCCATGGACACAAGCAGGTAGCAGGCACTCCATAAAAGATTCAGGTTCAAAGCATTACAGAGCAATAAGAAAAACTGTAACTGAATGCATGGAAGATAACTTTAATTCCCTGCTAAGAAATGAACCTTTCCGAGAAGTCATGTCGGAGGAAGATCTTCTCCAGAAAAGTTACACTGCGCACCTTTATAACTGAATTCTTTCCATAGAACAGAGACTTGTATGTTTTGGCTCGGAGGCCTCTGAAGCCCCAGGACACTGCATAACTTCAATTACAATGTGTCTTAACTCCTCACAGTTAAACCTTCTCTCCCAGTGGCCCATTGCAGAGCACAGAGCTGTATTTCAGGCCAACAGCAGAACGCCAGCACGAGGGACTATCCCCCAAAAGTGAAAAACCTTTAGGGCAAAAGCTGTAAATCGTAGCAACTTTTACTGCAGAGTCCTGAGATCTGATACAGAGGAGACGCTTATTAAAGATGGTAATAGAGAGAGCCTTGTTCCGCACCAGGAAGCCAAGCCAAGAAAAAAAAAGAGATTTATTAGAACGACAGAACTAAAATGGTCCAGCACTGTAAATACTAGTTAAGTAAAGTATCATGTATCTTAAAATAACATACTCAGTTAGGTTAGTAGAGAAGTGTTTAAATTATGTGATGATACAATGACTACTAATACTTGTTAATGGTTTTAAGCTGCTTCCTCCAATAGGTGACAGTATGAGGACTTTTCTCTGTTCACACTATATTATATATGTATTTTTTTGGGGTCAATTTCTATGGTAACAGCATTTTTTTTTACCATTCTAAAACCCATGGGTCCTAGACTGCATATAGACCGACTGCAACAATACAACACATTCTAAATTCATACGGTTGCTGTTGCTTTTTTTACTCCTACTACTACTACTACTACTACTGCTACTGCTACTACTACCACCTGTCTACTATGAGCAATTTTGTTCATACTTTGGACCATTGTACTGCTGTTTCTACTACTTCTTCATTCTACTCCAATTTACAATGCATTCCATTATTGCTACTACTACTTTGTGTGACGCTATCAACTACTACTACTACTACTACTACTACTACTACTACTACTACTACTACTACTACCACCACCATCACCACTACCACTACTACCACCACTACCACTACCACTACTACCACCACCTTCTACTACTTTTACTACTACTACCACCACTACTACTACTACTACTACTACCACCATCACCACTACCACTACTACTACTCCCACCACCACCACTACCACTACCACTACTACCACCACCTTCTACTACTTTTACTACTACTACCACCACTACTACTACTACTACTACTACCACCATCACCACTACCACTACTACTACTACCACCACCACCACCACTACCACTACTACCACCACCTTCTACTACATTTACTACTACTATCACCACTACTACTACTACTACCACCTTCTACTACTACTACTACCACTAGCTTCTATTACTACTACTACCACCACCTCCTTCTACTACCACTACTACCACTACCTTCTACTACTACTACTACTACCACCATCACCACTACCACCACCACCTTCTACTACTACTACTAACACTACCTTCTACTACCACTACCAATACTACTATTATCTACTAACTACTTCTACTTGAACTCATACTACAAACTCATAATACTACTCCTACTACTACCACCTAAGTCTACTATGTACAGTATTTTGTTAATACTTTGGACCACTATATTGTCGTTTCTACTACTTCTTCATAATACTCCAATTTACTTTTCCAATACATATTGCTACTACTAATTTGTTTGACTCTTCTATCAACATCAATTAGTGGAAACTACTACTACTACTACTACTACTACTACTACTAATTCTACTACTAATTACTTACTACTTCTAATTGTAATTCTACTACTACTACTAAATACTTCATACTTCTACAAGTACTACTACTTACTACTGACCCTACTACTACTACTTATACTATTTCTACTTACACTATTACATTCCAAATATTTCAACTACTACTTTGTGTGACTCTTCTATCAACATCAAATACCGGAAACTACTATTACTTCTGCTACTTATACTTATACTACTAACTCCTACTACAAACTCACACTGCTACTTCTACTACTAACTCCATCTCCTCTTACTACTACTCCTACTCTTACCGCAAAACTCAAAACCTTATTTCCACTCAAAACATTACCTATACCAAGTGTGGAGACCACCCTCACAAGTCGTACCTTTCCACCACTGTTTACAGAACCAGTAATTAGTCCATTCTCCATCTAACCCACGCTACACTTGTGCTAAAACTAACAACGACGTCATGGCCTGCCCGAACTCCAGCGATGTTTATGTTTGAGCGAATGAACAAGGAATCTGCCTCAAGAAATCGACTCCGTGTCTCATACCAGCCCCTAATGCCTTAACCTTCAATAAAGAGTAATTGAGGGGAGGCCGGGCTTGTTTACCTGCCTATAAGCCTGGGTAATATTGGAGGCACCTCTCTGTGTATTGCTCTACGCCGGCCAATATAAACAGTTCAGTTATTACTAATGACTTCAGCCTTTCAGCGGGCGCCAAGCAGAACCTGATGTAATGCGAAGGTGTCCACTGTACTCGCAAAGTATTTGGATATGTTTAATGCCCCGACAAAAGCTGCCAACGCACTACATATGATTTTAAAACTGTGCATAAAGGTGGGTCTGTTCCTGGGGTAGTTAAAAGAGGGGGGATTACACTTCTATGGGGTATTAACTCCTCCCACATAACACATTTAGATCACCATGTTACCTTTTATTGATTTGGAAATGCTATATTTGCAGAAAACAACATATTAACTGGGTTCTCCCTTCCTTTTCTCTCTGCAATAAGTCGCTCCACTTTCAGAGCACTATCACAACATAATCGGTCACTGCGTGCACATGGACGAGTGTAATCCGAGTGCAAAAGGGCTGGGATCGTATTGAATTCATGTGCACAGGCTAAGGATCGTATAGGGATTGGTTTCCGGAATCCGATTGGAACACCTGGCTTAGGCCGATAGTAATCCGCTTGGTGCTGCCTTGTGCACAATATCGGATCGGATTGGCTTACTGCACATGCCCAGGAATTTTCACCAGGGATTTCACCCGGAAGTGGCAGGAGGCGTCGACGCAGTCATATGTAGCGATTGTTGCCGAAAAAGTCAGACAAAATCATGGCTTTTTTTTTTTCCCTCTGGCAGCACGGTGGCTGAGTGGTTAGCACTCATGCTTCACAGCAAGAAGGTTCGGGTCGCCCAGGCCTTTCTGGGCGACCCTTTCTGTGTGAAGTTTGCATGTTCTCCCTGTGTCTGGGTGGGTTTCCTCCGGGCACTCCGGTTTCCCCCACCAACCCAAACATGCCCATTAGGTAAAATCCTCCAGCTTAGGGCCTGACCAAGACTAAATAACAAAATTATGGGGATGGTCCCCAGGTCAAATATAGAAACAACTTCTCCTGTGTCAGATCAATAAAAGTCTCCTAATCCTTAACCACTGTAAGGCACTTTGTGCTACAATTTTGTATGAAAAGCGCTTTATAAATATTGTTTGATTGATTGATTGATTGATTGAAAGAATGCACAACACGTACACCAATGCTGCTCTGTCAAACTCCTCAAGCACCATCTTTGTAAACCGCCACATAGTTTATTGTGTTTTTATTGAGCAGCCATCACCCAGAAGTAGTTGGACTACAGCGCCACATAGCGTAGCGGAGCCGGCCAGCTCACTGACCATTATCCAATTACACGAGTTTCATGTGCACATGGATCTAAGGACAGACCACTCGCAGAATAACGGGATCAGATTTGTAGAAGTCTAATCCGATCCTACCATGTGCACGCCGTAAGTGTGCATCCCACAAAAGAAAATACTGCACATTGCATCTGGTTTGTAGAGTTGTAGTGTTTTTGTATCATGCTTTTGTATATTTTGGCTGAGCTTTGGATAGTGCTTTACAGCTAACGATGAGGAGGGTTTGAATAGGGCACAAAAGAGAGATCACTAAATGACTCAAACATGCATGCGTAACGTCTAAAACCTCTTCAGGCATGTTTTTATTGCGGGAACAACTTAACATGGTAGAAAGCAACGTTTACATAATACCCCTTCTTTAATACATTACAGAAAAAGGATAATTTTATATATTGTTTATATTTTATTTACAGTGGTCCCTCGCGAAAACGCGCTTCACCTTTCATGGCCTCGTTGTTTCACGGATTTTTTTATTCCAATTTTTTTATAGTGTATCAACGCGCATTGGGTTCTGCGTCCTGATTGGCTAAGGGACTATAGAGTTTGTACCTTTGCTGATTTGTCTGTCATTCTCCTCCGTGCCGTGTCTCCTGTACAGTACAGAATGCGTTCAGCCAAATTTACATAAATGTTCGATCGCAGTGTGACTCTGAAGTGCTGTATGTTTGCAAGTTTTCTCCCCGCGACAGAGGAGCGGCGTTAGGACGAAAGGGCTCGGTCAGAGGAACTGTGAAATGGCCACTAGAATACCAAGATCATTAGTGTCATATTACTGTTTTGTACATTTATAATACCAATAAGGTACGGAGCTATCGGATGCTACCCTTGTGGGTATCATCTGATGGCGACAACACTGTATTTATTCTGATATTTATTGCATTTAATATATTTTGCACTTTAATATCTTGTAGTTTGCACTAGGTATCGAAATTTACTCTGAAATTTATTGCATTTTAAATGTCTCGCATTTTAATAACTTGTAGTTTGTACTAGGTATCGAAAATTGCACTATGTATTGAAAATTTTGCACGCCTGTATATTGTCTTTTTGTATTGCACCTTTTATATGTAATTGTTTTTAATGTTTTTAATGTTTGTTAAGGACTACAGATGGAAATTAGCATTCTGCTAAATCTGGTGCAGCCATCTTTTTAATGTACCTGCACATTGTCCTTCAAATAAACAAGTAAATAAATAAATAAATACACGAGTCACTATTAATAATTTCTTATGTGTCATATCATTAAAATTTAATTTGTTATTTCTAAAAGTACTACTACTACTAATTCTACTACTAATTACTTACTACTTCTAATTGTAATTCTAATTCTACTACTACTACTAAATACTTCATAATTCTACTACTGCTACTACTACTACTTACTACTTACCTTACTACTACTACTTATACTATTTCTACTTACACTATTACATTCCAAATATTTCAACTACTACTTTGTGTGACTCTTCTATCAACATCAAATAGCGGAAACTACTACTACTGCTACTTATACTTCTACTACTACTTACTACTAACTCCTACTACAAACTCATACTACTACTCCTACTACTAACTCCATCTCCTCTTACTACTACTCCTACTCTTACTACAAAACTCAAAATCTTATACCCAGTGTGGAGACAAAACCCGCCACAGCGAAGCGGCATCAGGACGAAGAAGCACGGTTAGAGGAACTGTGAAATACACGCGTCAGTCACTATTAATAATTTCTTATGTGATTTGTTATTTGTTATTTCTAAAAGCTATCATATTATTTTTTATATAAGAAAACGTTTATGTTTTGATTTCTCAAACAAATGTTTAGGGCCTGAAAAACAGGTTTTGATCTTGAAATCTACAAAAGTTTGAGTGTTTAAACAAGAGAGAAATGTGAGAAAACGTTAATGCCAGTCTGAGAAAAGTGTATAAAGTGTGATAATGTGTGTGGTGAGGCGTTTACAGCCTTAAAACATGTAGAATTATTATAAAATATAAAGCTGACTACTTTGCGGATTTCGCCTATTGCGGGTTATTTTTAGAACGTAACCACCGCGGTAAACGAGGGACCACTGTACTGCAATTCATAGCTACTCTTTAGCCAAGTAATGTCTGTAACTAAAACATAATAATGAAATATCTATTTATCTATCAATCTATCTAAATAATGTGGGTGAAGTGTTTTGCCTAAGGACACGACGACGCCTCACTGTGGTACCTGGAATTCCCAGCGGTCTCCCATACAAGTCCTAACCGAGACCAGCCCTGCTTAGCGTCTGAGATCTGAAACTGGCGAAGAGTTCTAGCCACAAAACTGTCATTATACTCCCAACTATTGACGTGTTTGGTAACAGAATACCCAATACATTTTCCTTTAATATATTTTCATAGATCCTCACAGACTCAGCATAAGCACATTTAGCATAAACCTCAGTTATAATGTTTTGTCTTGGTGCAGTTGTCGTTAGTTTCCCACTGTCTCCGTGTGTTTGTGTACAGAGGAACTTTTTAAACACGCACAGGATGTATGGGTCTGAATGTATGTTTTGATTACAGCCCTGCTCAGACATATTTTTCTTGGACGTCCTCATAACTATATATATGTTTATTATAGACGCTACAGACTCCTACAGGATCCCACAGTGTTACGCAGGGAATACATCGGTTAAACATGGGGCGCACATGCTGTAGTTTGGGGTGTAAGAATGTGGGTGGTGTTGATGTGTTGATGTCAGTTAAGTTGGTGAAACGTATAATAGTACAGTTGGGAGAGTTGGAAGAGTATATTTTGGCGGTTAGTCTATAAGGGCAGGTATAATAACTCAAGTAAAAATGACGCCAGACGTAAATGCGATGTAGAATCCACTATGATTACTGTTTAAACACAAGAATGACTACTGCGGCTATACTGGTCTTCCTACCTTTTCAACAATAATTTCTATGCATTAATAGAATAGAATGCCTTTTATTGTCACTGTTCACATGTGCAATTTACAATGAGATTGAAAGCATCTCACTTCAGTGCAGACATTTAATAGGATATTTACAACACAGTACTGTATAGAAAAAATTGTGCAAAAAAAAAAAGTCTTCTACGAGCTGGTACTACACATTGATTATCTAGGTTATTGCAAGTCTTGCTCAGACACAATTTAGATCAAATTCACATTCATTAAAATAAAGGCTACCCAATTATTTTAGTTTGTGGCAATAGTTATCATGCGTGAAAATTAGCATTATTATTGACACATAAACTTCTACCTTTCTAAACACAGAAGTGCCCTCCGCTGAAGTATTCATTTTATTTGTGTATTTTGTTGTCAATTATGTCCACCTGCTCCCTGCTCCTTGCCTTATGTTTAAATATTGATTCATTTCTGCACGACTAACAGCGAGGTTGGTGGCGATATTGTGAACAGAGCCTATTATACTAATATATTGATACTTAGTTATTTATTCTTTATTTAATAGGGACAGTGCATATTAATGAACATCTACAACATTGCAGTGTAAATACGCCAGATTATAGCAAGAATGCTAATTTCCATCTGTAGTCCCTGGGCAGGTGACACCACAGTAAAAACAACAAAAACAATGACAAGAGACAATTGCAGCAGTTAAACATTAAAAGTGTCCACAAGTCTGGTTTTCCTTTAGCCGCTGTTTCAAGTGTGACTTGAAAGTGTCCAGTGTTGGAGTCTATCTTATTGATAATGGGAGAGAGTTGCAGAACTTAGTGCCTTGGACTGAGAGCACACTTTGTCCAAATGTAGTGCATCTGTGTGGGACCTCACAGTTCCCCCAGGTCGTGGCCCTAGATCCCATCCCACTGACTGTCTTTGTTTTAATAAAATCCTATAGCGGAGGAGGAGCAAGGCTATGCAAAACTTTATATATAAAACAACTGTATTTAAAATGAACAAAATCATTAAAATTAAGCATGTTGTACTTATCTAAAATAGTGCAGTGGTAGACTAAGAATGGTTTCTTATCCAATATTTTCACATCTTTTTAAAAAAGTGATTCATCTGGTTTGAGTGTTGTGCCCATGTGGTTATACAGTACTCTATATGAGACAGAATCATAGAGTGTAAAAGCATTTGTGCCGCATATAGAGTCATAAAGGATATTGCCTGTCTAAAATTCATCAAGTTAAATTTAACAGTTTTTGTGAGGCGCTTAATGTGTTTCTTAAATATCAATGCCGGGTCCAACGTCAGTCATAGGTATTTAAACTCTTTGACGAGACTGAGTTCCACCCCGTCTAGAAAGATATTGGACCGCTGTAGCTCAGTTGTTTTTTTACTGAACATCATGCAGACAGTTGGCAGTGTTAATCCTCTGATTTGAAGATTGGCGTTTTGAATCCTGCTACGATCAGATCCTGGACTGGCCCACAGGTTGAGGGTTTGATCCTGGCTCTAACAGGTACATAGCTTACTGCTGTTGTATCCTTGGGCAAGACACTTACCCCTAGTATCTCCCAACATTGTTTTATGAAAATATAAGTAAATAGGTGAGTGGTTCCTTAATGTTTAGTCTTAGTCCAGTACTTTTCTATTTCCATTTGATGTGTGTGCCCTCAACTACAAATTACTACTCCTAACTACTTTTTTTTTTCTTGCAGTACTGTCAACAACTATTATTCATACAATACCTCCAGATGCTTCTCTATATTTTGACCCACACCATAAATAAATCCTTTCTGTATATTGCCATGAGCAGGAAATATGAAAGTAAAAGACATATTTAGGGATGCAATAACTCCAAGAACGGACACTGAGACCGTAGAGTGTTTATAGTCCTTTGCAGCTCCTCTGTCCAAGTACCACTGAGCTGTGTGGACATGTGCTGGAGACATTAGCGCTACAATGAAAACGTTACTGAAAAGATTCAATGGAGTAAAGCTATAACAATGAAAAACCGAGGGAGGATTTATACGTGTGTTCTGAGAGAGGCTGGAACAAATCTGGGAATGAAAACAAGCGGACAGGTCATGGCCAGTGTGAAGTCAGCACGCAGTGTAAATTATCAGGAGTTGATTGGTGTTAACTCCCAAAATGGACTCCACTGGGAAACGTTGTAAAAGGCCCAGTTTGCCCCATTGCTAATATATTGTTTTGTGTTTTGTCATGTCAAGCAATAAAAACAGTTGTGGTTTAAGTGTGCATTATGGAACTTCTAAGTTGGCGAGTCCGCTACTTGCTCATCTTCATGGATATATTATTTCTTTGCATGGAATGTTCCGCAGTAGGACATTAAACATATTTACCTTGCATTTGTTCAATTTCAGGTGTTTTATAGCTCAAAAAATACCTTGCAAAACATGAATTCTCCCCATGCGCAGGCTTGCTTCTCCCTAGATCTGACCATTAGCTTGTCTTCATTAGCTTGTTTTCTATTTTCATTAGTGAAATAATAATGTCTGTGTACACTGGAGGAGTTTTGGCCCAGTCAAAAACACAGTTGCTAGGTAACATTTAAGGTTTCCCTAGTGTGATGTCATGATTTTTAAACAGGAAGTAAACTTAAAAAGAAAAAAAAGGGCAAACTGATAAAACAAATTTAAGATTTGCTATGTGTAAATGTGTTAGCTGTGTTTTAGTGAAATCAGCAATCTAACAATTATTAGCAATCTAGCAATAAAAACATTTGTGGTTTAAGTGTGCATTATGTAACTTCTGCTACTTGCTTGTCTTCATCCATCCATCCATCCATTTTCTTCCGCTTATCCGGGGCCGGGTCGCGGGAGCAACAGTCTAAGCAGGGACGCCCAGACGCCCCTCCTTCACCCCGGACACTTCCTCCAGCTCCTTCGGGGGGACCCCAAGGCGTTCCCAGGCCAGCCGGGACACATAGTCCCGCCAGCGCGTCCTGGGTCTTTCCCGGGGCCTCCTCCCGGTGGGACATGCCCGGAACACCTCCCGAGGGAGGCGTCCAGGAGGCATCCGAAACAGATGCCCGAGCCACCTCAGCTGGCTCCTCTCGACGTGGAGAAGCAGCGGCTCTACTCCGAGCTCCTCCCGCGTGACTGAGCTCCTCACCCTATCTCTAAGGGAGCGCCCAGCCACTCTACGGAGGAAACTCATTTCGCCCGCTTGTATCCGCGATCTCGTCCTTTCGGTCATTACCCTTGCATGGAATGTTCCGCAGTAGGACATTAAACATATTTGCCTTGCATTTGTTCAATTACATGTGTTTTAAAGCTCAAAAACACCTTGCAAAACATGACTTCTTACCATGTGCAGACTTGTTTCTCCATAGATCTGACCATTAGCTTGTCTTCATTGGGATTACCAAATGTATTTCCTTACTGTGGAAATACATAATCAAGGCAAAACAGTAATATCGCCATGGAGACAAGCAGGTGGTGGACCCCCTATGAGAAACACAGTGCATCTAAAGGGACAGTGTGTAAGATTTTTACCCGTTAATTACTGAAATTGAAGATACCCATTCAAAAATACATTGTTTTCCAAGCCTTTTCACTTCCATCATGAAATCAAAGTATTCTTTTGGACTTAGATATAGTCACATAAAAGGGGGATCTTCCCCATGTAGAGGCAGCCATTTTGAATACGAGAGCCGCAGAAGGACATTTGGGCTCCGCCTTCGCCTTCGGCAAGGCTCGTGGTTTTGGGTAAACAACACAAGCATGCTGCCGGATCAGACGTCGTAATGGATCTAACACGTGTTTTGGACTAAATTGTTTTACTGGATTTTATTCGCTGGATCCTTACGGACAAATTGAGAGCAAGTTTATGGTGAAATACAGAGTTTGACCTGTGCAAAGCATTCTAAGGTAAGCTAACCTCGTTTTGTGCTTTTCCGTATAAAAGCCCCATGTGCTCAGGAAGTGATTGTTTTGCAGGGAAATGAATTGCATAGTCAAAAAGAGGAGACTGTAAGGTTTCATTTGATGTGTAGAGTGTCATGGTACATGATCGGGAATGTGTGTTTTCATGAGAGGAGAAAAAAACAAAAAAAACAAAACGGGACCGCGCGGGTCCCTCGAGGTCTGCCGTAGCTAAAACAGAAAGTGCAATATCACCATCCACCTATGCGCCACAAATCCTACACACTGGGGCTTTAAATATAGATTGAAAATTGAAAATAGTACATTGGTCTTGTCAAATCGGGATTTCGTATTTGAAACAGTCAATAAAAAAGGAATAGAGATGTCTATTTCAGGTTCGAAAATGTGTTTTTTTGTGCGTGTGTGTTAAAAAATACAGTGTAAACTATAAAGATTTCATTTTTTTTTCTCACAAAATTCTTATTTGCACAAGCTCTGATTCCACTGGTTGCAAATGTCTTCACCTGTAATCATAGCCATGCGTGTGAAATAGTATGATCAGGCAACAGTCCAGGAGCTAATGTCATGGCTAATAAAGTACAAAAATGCTGGATATGTTGTATAATTACCAATACAAATAAACCAGTAGAGTATGACAAATATATATGGGAAATACCAGCTGTCGGAGTGAAAAATGTTTCTGGACCTCAAGACCTCAAATTTCTAGTACAGTGAGTTACTGTTCGATTTGTGTACTTTTGTTCAAACCAACATTTTTTCTCACAACATTTAAAAACCGCCACACACTAAAAAGAAAATAGATAAAAACAAGTCTGTGCCATGTGGCGATAAAGCTTATAAAGAACAGGATTTAGCTCTGAAGTAGTTTGTTTTGAAAATGTGAAATTGAAGGTAACATTTCTAGTGGAGGATACGCCATCTGTTTGTCTCCATGGGAATGTCGTTGCTTTGTCTAGAATGTTCCACAGTACTGATTAAACCTATCTATCATGAGGGAGACAAGGAGGTGACAGCACTACGCTACTTTACAATTCAGATCTGTGGAGAGTCGCCCCTCTATACAGAAGGAATTAATGTATTTTTGTGCAACAGAAACACCCGTAATGAATAAATGCTAGTTGGATATGCTTAAAACCATACCGCGGAACATTCTAGGCAAAGCAATAACATCTCCATGGAGACAAATAGAAAGCAGACCTTCCACCAGAAAAGTTACGCAATGCACCTTTAAGGATTTGGGCTCTGATTTGACCTGTGTGTTAGCTGAAATCCTCATTATGTTTTATTTTGTCTACAGTGGTCCCTCGCTCTATCGTGGTTCACTGTTTGCGGCCTCGCTGTTTTGCGGATTTTTTGTTTGTTTGGTTTTTTTTGTTTTTTTATAATGTAACATTTTTTTATAGTGTAACATTT